>JAUJYS010004769.1:0-11614 GCA_033995665.1 Melogona broelemanni | reverse complement strand
GTCCAGAGCTTAGGGGTGGATCCTGCAGCCTGGCTATTCCAGCTGCCATTTCCCATCCCTTCCCTTCCCTGCCCCTCGCAAATCATCTCCATATATATATGATGGTGCAGTAATCCTGTACTACGGTGATTTATAAGGAAAACAAAATGTTCATACATCTCGGCACATGCAGTTCTATTAGAGCCAGTTCCTTTCGTGGTTTCTTATACCAATACAGTTTGAGCAATGCCTTGGGTGCCTAGCCGTTCTGTTTATATATTTAGCCTGGATTTGTATTGTCACAGAACTAGCTATACAAATATAATACAATCAAAATTTTAGGTTCAACAGGTTTTAATGACAGAGTTATGGCACTTCGTTTTTTGTTAGAAAAACCACAAAATAGGAAATTATTTATACACAATTTTGATAATTTATTACATTATCTAAGAACAACATTTTAGTTTCTTAAAAGTGTATATTTCTGTATGAAATCGGGATTAATAATATTAATTAAACTGGGTCATTTTTTATCATATTTAATTGTACAAGTTAAAAAATGAAAATAAACTTTCGTGTTTGCTTTAAAAAAATGAAAATGTTGTTTTGTAGATTATGTAATAAATTAGCAAAATTGTGCATAAATTGATTGCCCATTTTGGGATTTTTTTAACAAAAATGTCACTCAGAATTTATTGCAAAGATAAAGTGCTGTATGTCTATCAACAATGTCATCGAGATATTTGTTAAAAAAATGGTTGTTGACTGTATAATTTCGATTATAGGTCTCCATAAATTAGATATGTACCAAAGATTCTCTTGGCGATAATTTGTTGACAAAAAAATATTTTGTTTTGTGTAACTGTAAAAATCTAAACTTCTAAGCCAGTAATCAGAGGTCGTAAAAAAGAGGTCAAAATCTGGTAGTTATTAAACTACAACCATATTTATGCTTGCTACAACCTTTTAATCATGGTACTGTTGTTGAGAAATATGTCCGAATCATTAAAGAGACACGAGGGTGCAGTATTCCTGTAGTGCACTAGGCGCTACGGTGAATTTAAAAAAAAAAAAGAAAAAAAAAATTAATTGGAACCATCCACATAAGAAAACCATGCACGGGATGAGTCTTCACCAACAAATGCTTACGTTTGGATGTGCATACATGCGCAGTATACGAACATACATGTACAGGCATATTCGTAGAATGAAGTCTTTTGGAGTTCTTATCCACTCATTTCATTCCATTGATATGAAATCCTGGCAACTCCAACCTGTCAAGAAAATATTGCTCGTCTTTATAGTTCCCATTTTAACGCTGTCTTTCAAATCGATTAGTTTACCTTCACTTTGTTAGATCGTGTAATGCATTGTGTATTGACACATTGAGAACGTATAGTACAATCTAAACAGCAGAAGCAGGATGTATAAGCGTATATTAGAATTCGTGCTTCTAAAGGTTTTGGAGTTGCCAGTCAGGTTATTTATACACGCGCTCACTGCGATAATAAATAATATATTATTTTCCTTCGGTAAAGTCGAAGTATTCTGGTTCAACTCTTTGTCATTTCGAACATGTGTTAATGTATACGTATTTTATATACGCATGTTCACTAAAATCGATTTAGTAAGGCTGAGTATATTTGACACATACTGAATAGATAGGATTATTTTGATACATAACTGTAGGTTAGTAATAATACATTTTGTAAATAGTTGTACTCGTATTGAGCGTTGTTTGAACAACTTGAAAAAAAAAATACATGATCGTGTATGCAAAATTGATTTATTTATAATTTAGAATTGATTTATTAAATTAATTTTTCTATTGAAAACCAATAGTCTGAAGTGAAGTGAATATCACAAAAGGATATTCTGCTAAAAGAAACAGCTACGAATTATTCTGTTGCTGATTCTATGAAGGATATTCTGTTGCTGATTCCTGAAATTAAGTTAATGGTGAAAATATATTCGAGTATATTTCTGTATTAATAAAATAAATGAATTTGTACATCAATTGATTTGTTAAATGTTATCTTATAATAGTAATGGCACACTGTAATGATGCATCATCATTTTTATCGTCTGGAGTTAGCCTGATGGCAATTGTGATGGATGACAATGACTCAATTGCCGCTGAAATTTATCACACAAGCAATTGACGGATGATAAAGCCGAATTGGCCCTAGAGTTTTCGAAAATAACGATCTCGGAAGCCCTCGAGTAAAACCATCTTCAGATTTCCGCTCCATTTAATTCTATAAAACGGTTTGAGAGATTATCAGCAGGCGTTCTCATAGATACCCCTATTTCTTGTTTTCTTCTTGAGGGAAGCCACGAAGCCGACCTTCCCCCCCCCCGATCGCTACATAGTTTTGCGTAGCATTTGAAATCATGGTTTTCACAATGAAAATAATTGTGTAAAATGCCCAAAAATATTTAATTTGTTTTAACTTCATAACAGCAATGTTCTTTAAATGTTCTTTGTCCATTTAAAAAAAATGTAGTTGCACAATGAAATGGCAACTAAATACATACTCGTATTTAAAATTTTTTCACCGTAGTCGTAGTTTAGACGGTAGAGCATCCACCTGTCGTGCGTCGATCCCGAGTTCGATTCCCGGCTCGGAATCTTATTTAGTCGATCCCGTAAACTTTTCCCTCCACAATTGCTCAAGCGATTAGAGGGGTACAAAATTTCCGGTTGTCGTATTCACTTCGTAGATGACGATCATTGAAAATATAAAATGAGAAAATCCTTGACCAGGGATGACCACACGGCTCCTAAGAACAGTTTGATTTAACGATCATTGATTGTCAATAAAAAAATGTAAATTCGATTAAAGATCTATTTTAATTCCGAAGAACTAATTGGTTCTATATAACGACATCAACTGGTGATAAATAACCGAAGTGTGGAAAATTTCCATCACGATTTCAAATTACACTTATGCATCTCAGGCAGACATTATTTTACGCTTGTATAAAAATGAAGACACCACCGATTTGCAGTGACGTCCTTCTCGGCACCAAAGTTTGTAAGCCTAAGTAGTTCGCGGTTGGTCAAAAAAGCGTAAATAATTTTCTTAAATTAATCCAGACATTTGAATACAGTGCCGGAAAAGTTTTTAATCCCGATATCACGCGAATCGGAAGAGAGAAACACGACAGTACGGGTGTGGCGGGGTGGGGGGAGGGGGAGGGGTACGCCGCGAAACAAAAGGCTGTTGGGCATTCGAGCGTGGGTGGACTTGTACCGTATACAGCTTATACACGTAGACAAAGCATTCACCACACGTGCTGCAGTATCAGGAAGCATGCGGCGACGCTTCTCGCCAAAAGTGACCAGAAGATGACCAAATAAAACGACGACGAACTCGCCACACCCGCCCCCTCCCCCTCCCCCAGGGCCGTTCGGGACCAGTCAAGGAAAACAAAACGTCAACCGGAAGTAGAATCTCGCAATTTTCCCAACTTGGGAAACAATATTTCTGAACGCCACAATGACATTAAAAGATAAATGTTTCCATTTAAGAATTAAAATTCATAAACACGATAATTTCCTAATTCTCGTAAAACGCATGTCGTGCATGGAGCGGATTGTTCAAAATTAAGGTGATCAATCTTCAGAAATACCGTAAGAAAATAAATTATATGCTGTGGATAAAGGCAATACACTTCGGTTGTATGAGTATGTATGAAGTTTTAATGGGTACGAGTACTTTAATTATCTATTTTTCCTTCATCGATGCGTTTGTGGAAAGAATCGGATGGTGCAAATTCGAATTATTTAAAATCATATTTGAACACTTTCGCGTTTAATCCAGCACTTCCCTGTCATCTCCATTTTATTAACGTGAAATGTTACATGTTTATGCGAAATCCTAGCCCAAATTTATAATCTAAATTCTATGCTACAGAACATGCTAACACCAGGAATAAAAATCCAATAAAACCAAGCTACCCGGAACCAAAATGCACATCATAACGTACGGTATCTTTAAATTGGGAGTCCAAAGCTTAGGGGTGGATCCTGCAGTCTGGCTATTCCAGCTGCCATCCCTCCTCCCTTCCCTTCCCTGCCCCTCACATATCTCCACAGAGACACAAGGGTGCAGTAATCCTGTAGGCGCTACTAATGCGCTACTAACTACCAACTAGACGCTACGGTGAATTAAAAAAAAAATTGGATTCTGTAAAACGGATACAAACACACGTGTACATGTAGATCTGATTAGGTAGATTAATGTTATTGATATTTTATTTGAATTGTTAATTTATTTACTATTTAAATTCAATTATTTATTCAAATTGGAGGGGGTAAAATCAAGTTAGTTATCAAAATTGGACGAGGTAAATTCAAATCAATTAAAATGCTATACGATAAATAAAAATATTTCCTTGACTATCAAGGCTTTATATATATATATATATTTTTTTAAATAACCGTAGACATGTAGATATGTGAAGGGCAGGGAAGGGAAGTGAAGGGGGATGGCAGCTGTAATAGCCTGGCTGCAGGATCCACCCCTAAGCTCTGGACTCCCTAATGGAAGCTTAGGGGTGACGTCAGACATAGAACATAGCAACCACCTACCTTATTCAGGTATAAATAGCGAGGTTGTCAGTCTCATTCGTCACTCTGTGGAATTCCCGGAGGCAGCAGGACGCGAAAACAGATTATTTAGATCAGGAGATGAATTACGTGTTTACAAAGATAATCATTTTATAGTAGTCATTTTATGTAATAACGCGGTCATAAAATTCATATAACTCATGTACATTTTATTTTAATATGGCTCAATATTTTATAATAAAATTTGCCGATAATAAGAGATTCCAATGAACAGTGATTATCCAAATGTCTTATTTGTAATATTGTATATATTATTATTGTAATTTATATCATTGCAAAATTTCCCCGATGGTGCGTAATTGAAATTATTTTTTAAAAAATGAAGGAGAAAATTCGAAGTTCGTCGACATTTGCAAACCTGACCGGTCAACAAATACTTTTCTTCCTTCAGAACGTGTATGATTTTGGGGAAAATTTATTTCCTCCTAGCGTGATGCCGATATTTGACATAAGATTTAAACTCAGTTTGCCGCGGAAATAAATAATTATTATTAGAAAAGCTTTATATATTCCGCGGCATGCTGAATTTATATATTTTGCTTTTTTATGTTAGATGACCACAGAATGGAAGAGCATATTCTGTCATTTCTTGACAGAGATGGTCGAGAGAAAGCGAGAGATAGATAGAGTGAAAGAGTAACGCGTGTGAATGTATTCACCGTGTACGGTGCATTGCCGTTGACGATGGGCGCTAGGGATTAGACCTTTATCACCGTTTCGCGCGCGCGCAGCGTGTTCATGTATGTGTGTGTGTGTCTGCACACTGTGTGTACGCGCAACCAGCCGGGGTCAGTGGAACGTTTCGGTCGCTAGCCACGGCTTCACCGTCTAGAGCCAGATGCGAACAGTAAAGTGTAGCTAATTATTCCCAACCTATGACTTCGACGCCGCTCTCTCTTTATTTTTTCTTCGTCTTTCGGCAGCGCTGAAATTTGGGTGTCTGCAGTATGAGATCACGGCTGGCGCGAATCACCGTCGTACGTGTTCATCGTGACTTTTGCAATCGAGTTAATAACGGAATATAAAATGTCTAGTCAGCTCAAGAAGTTATAAAATAAAATATTGAGCTCGTCTTGGAAGTTAAGTTATAATTACATGAATTTTTCATTTATCCGTATAGTTTACCTACGTAATTTAACACAGTGTACCTGTACCTGTATTTACCGAGTGTTACATTGTGCACTATGTTATTGAATGTTACATACGGTACGTTACATTACATTACAGACGGTACAGATAAAATGTTATTAGATTTGTAAGTTTGAAAATGTTATTCGTACGCATTTTCTGGGGGAAAAATGCATGCCGATCTGGATCGAACCTTCGTACAAATCGTTTATTTTTGCGTCATAGGGCTATCCAAAAATTCAAGATATAGCCTTAGCGACACGGCAGTCTCTGTGGAACGAAAAATTAGGAAATTGTAGAAGCCGGTGTGTCAAGAGGAATACAAATGAATTGGAAGTTTGAAATGGCTTAGTGACCACTACTTCGTTGAAGAACAGGAGTTGATGTAAGCCGAGTTGAAACTTTGTTAAAATCGGCATAAAAAGAATAATTTCTAGTATTGTTCTAGGGCAAAAGAAGTCCAACCCGAAAAAATCGCCGGACAAAAATAACGCGCGCCAATCACGATAAATTACATTTGCAACGGCATCGCAAAAAAAAAAAAAAAAAAAAAAAATCCCTTATCGTACCAGCAACGTTAAAGGTCGAGTCACGTGACCGAAAACAGTGCATTCCAAAATCTTTCCGGCTAACCCCCTAGAGAGATGGCTGGATAGAACGCACCGGAACTTTTTTTTTGCTGCTACTGCTTCACATGGCAAAGTTTACCATTGTCATGAGCCGAGCGAGATCGATCGAACGATAGGGCGAGCCCAGACCTGCCCGACCAATAGATATACAAGTGGCAGAGAGTGAGAGAGATAGAGAGAGAGAGAGATGGAGAGAGCGAGTGGAGACGCAAACAGAGAGAAAAGGTAGACAAATAAGCAGACGCAGACGGAGTGAAATCTAGACACGAAAACACAAAGAAACAGAAAAGCCGACTTAACTCTCGAGCATACACGTATATACACATACATATATATATATATACAAACACACTGCCTACGCCAAGCTGATTCTTACCCCCTCCAACCCTATTACCCCGTCCCTCCCTCAGACACATAACCCACTGGTTCGGCCCCCACGCACCCAAAAACCCCACGAAATGAGACAATGGAAGGTATATGGTCCAGCGATCTCACTACCGAACTTGGGTCTTCCAGTGATTCAGTTTTGTAATATGGGGCTAAACACGAAAACCAGTTGGGTGTTTGAATGAAAATTGAACCGAAGTTTGAAGTCCACCGATGTTAATAGAAAAAATATTTGGGTGTCTAAATCATATTATCTGTTTAAAGATAGTTTTTTTTTATTAAATTGTTTCACTTGTCCAAAATTTTCTTCTACGAGGAAATGTTATTATTTCAATACATGGAACATTTTATCTGAAAAATAAACAACGTACTAAATTGTTTGATGCGCGATGTGTATATCTGACAATATAGGTTAAACAATTGGTACGGACATAATTTGACATTTAAAAAAATGACATGTATTTTTTTCCAAAAAATTATTGAATTTTCTGTCTGATTTTTCATTCGAAGAACTTCAATGAAAAGTCACTTCACAGTGATAATGCATTTCAACTATTTTTTTTAATCTTTTGACTCGTCGCCCATCGGCGTTTTCAATAAGCTGATCAATTTTTAATATATAAAGTAATTATTGTTAAGATGTAAAAGAAACAACATTACAGATTATACATGTAGTTCAATAAGCTAGAAAATATGTACATCAAACGTCAAACGCACAAAAATCATTTAAATGCTAAAACTATCGGTATGTTTATAATTATGGGGTTCTAGTTAGTGTCCAGGTTTCGAATCACTAATATTAAAAATCTGTTTATACTCGATCTGGATATTTAGTAATAGAAACAAAAAATTGGGCGAATTGATTTTGTGAACTGTTCGGCTAAACCGCACTTAGAAAAATAATTTGCAAAAATACTAGCGTTGCTCAATTTCGAAAACAGATGGCGCTGACCGAAAATACTTACCTCCATAGCTGCTGTTGTTAACCACGAATGCAAGCGTGGGATTAGTTTTTCGTCTCATTTGTTTCCATAACTCCTTCTCCAACCTCCCAGTTAAAAGACTCACGTGTGGGTTACCTCGTAGGCACAGAACAAATCCCAGAACCTGCTCTGACGAAATTTCAGAGCTCGATGCCTCGTACGGTTTATTCAGGAAACACGATGCTATCGCGGATCGTTTGAACATTCCATAGACACCGAAGGCACCGAGCAATAGCTGAAGCGAATCCCATTTCCGGTCGCCTATGATCGAATCTAATGAAAAGAGCAGAGTTGAAGGACTCTCTCTCTCTCTCTCACCAGCCGAGAGCGGGAGAGTGTGTAGAGAGAAACTGGCGACCGCCCCGAGATGCTTGCCTGTCCGTCCCACAGCACTGACTCTGCCCGGTAGCCTTCATGAATTTTTACAAGTGGAGGGGGGGGGGAGACGTTTTTGGGTGTTGGGTTGCGCGCAGGAAAGAGATGGCGATCTCTCTTTAAATGGGGCGTTGGGCGTTGGGCGGGGGAGGAGGGGGGGAAGGTGGAGACCAACTCATCAGCGCGAGTTCAATTGGAGAAGTTAGTCGGTGCTTCATATATACAGTTGACCGTCTGGTGGCTTTTGTTGGTTGACGACGGGCCACTTGAGCTCATTGATCGACTGGATAGGAGGACTGTTAGGTTGTTATCGCTGGCTTGTACAGTGTATGAATGAAGTTTTTTTTTTCTTTTTCTACTTGTATGATTTAAGGAGAAAGCTTAATTTCTCCTAGCCAAGCCAAGCCTTTTTACCAATATTTTTGACATTGAAATTAAAAACTCGTATGCCGCTGGTGTATAAAGCTTAAGATGGAGTCATACCGTCTATTTTCTAGTATATTACTTGCTTGAGGAAGAAGTAACGATTTAAAGGTATATTTCCCACACCCCTCATGCACCCACAAGCAACATCATTAAAAATTTAAATGCGATAAAAATTGATTAATTAATAAAAACAGATACATATACAATATATAATAAAACAAAAAATTGATACTCAAAAATTATTTTTAATCACTAAAATTGTAATTGTCGTCATGGTATGACTCCATCTAAAGCTTTATGCTTCCGCGGCATATGAATTTTTAATTTCATGCCCTTCTACGTTTCGGATAAAATTAAAAGTTACATTCCGCCTTTCACATTTTTTTTTGGATAAGAAACCCATAATCACCAAGCTCATTTAAACAATAAAAGTTAACAGTGAAATGAGAAATGACTAAAATGACATCAATCACTGAGCTAAATGCCAGATCATCGGAAAAGTGAAACCATGACTTTTTCTCCAAATATGAATTCTTAAATTTAATTATTTTTTGATACCTTTGCTGGTAGATGATTACATGAAGCTATTTCGAAAATGTCGAAATTTCTTGTTTGTTGTTACATGTTGCTGACAAATGACTTTTTGTTGTATTATCAACTTTGATATTTTTAGCGTTCTTTGAAAATCATATATTTTATATAGCATTGTGCTCTGAAATTTTAGGTAATTTATGTGGGTATGAGAAAGGTAGAGGTGCGTAAATGTAGACGGAAAAGATAATTTCGATGAATAGAATTATCGATTATCGTGATTATCAATTATCGATATTATCAATTGTCGATTAATTATATTAATAAAAATATGTGCATCGAGTTGTAGGTTCAAATCCTAATTTATATCAAAGCTGATTAACTACGTGACCTCATAGCTACATGACGTCTATGCCACCGGAGTATTCGGCAACTGCTTTCCGAAAGGCAAATTAATTATCTCATAACGGTTGGCTTTGCCTTCTGACTAAGTATGGCACACGCCAGTATATCGCATCAATGGGCAATTAGCGATTTAAAATTGTGCGCTAATTGAAAACAACATTCGGGTTTGGTAGCTACTTGCGTTGGTTTCTAAGCTGCAGCCATCCATTTTCAGACAAAAACCGATCAATCAGGCGTGAGATTTTCTTAATCAAAACTGCAGCGTTCGATCCATGGGGAGAGACTACAAAAACAAAATTTGTTCCGAAAAATGGGCATTCGGCGCATTTGAACGCAGCGATTGGAGAATTATACGAAGAGGTGAAGTTTTCCTGGCAAACGTGACTTATCAAAACACGATTCTTTGGTAGCGCAAATTATGTAAATTATAATGAGTGACCTACATAGCTGGAGTAAAATTAGCCCCTTATTCAATATCGCGATAGACTATCTCTTCTATCCCGACTAACGATAATCGCCGGCGTGGTTTACAATTCCCCAAGTTCTAATTTGAATAATTGTCCCAGTTTTACGAGCCACATTTTGCACGACCGTTTACGCACGAACATATATACCGCACCGTAATTTATTTTAGACCATATATTACTGCGGCTATAAGCGGCCGCAGATTACCAGTAAAAACTTTGTCGCCCGTTATGTTGCCAACTAAATACAAATTCTCGTTGCGGAATCGCCCATTTAATAATATCGGTCCTTTTACTTAAATTAAACGTTGTTTTGTGGCCGCATATTAGCCTAAAATGGATTTCAACAGTCATATAAAATTTAAATTATCTGCAAAGTAAAGAAAAAGGTAAAACAACCACAGCTATTTATTTGCTAGTCAGATTTTTCTTCATTATTCTGTTTTCTCTGTTTTTTGTTTTTTTGTAAAATCACCGTAGTGCTTAGTGCACTACAGGATTACTGCACCCTCGGATCTCTATGGATATATGCGAGGGGCAGGGAAGGGAAGGGATGGGGAATGGCAGATGGAATAGCCAGGCTGCAGGATCAACCCCTAAGTACCCCAGGATAACGAATAAACGAAAGCCTGCGCCGGGAATCGAACCCGGGACCGTCGGCTTCGTAGGATGTTGCCATACCCTTGCCATAACCATAAAATAAAATTTACTGCAATTTAAAAGGAGTAGTGATTATATAGTGACCACTGCACAGTTTCTCTTTCAATGTATACGTGTATAGTTCAATTAGGATGACGTACTCTACCTTTCCTGCCTATTTAATTAAGTAAAGTGAATCTTGTAGTAAAATGAATCTTCATGTACTTACGCGAATAAAGTATTTTGGGAAATGCTAAAGTGTATTCCGGCTCTTTTTAAGCAGTAATAAAATCAATTGAAAATTAAAATTAGTTATTCGAGTTTGAATCAGGGAAATGCGTCCATATGGCTGTATTGATATTTGCTAGCGATTCATTCTAAAATTTCAAACTAGACCACCGAAAATGACATTCGCCGTATTGCAACGCAGTGTTGGGTTCGTTTTTAGATTTAGCCGAACAACTGCGAAGGGTCTGCACTTGTGCATTGGCGCATGGTACGGAACAAAAATGCCTTGTGAGGGGAAAGGAAACGGGAACAGTGCCGAATTATGCAAATCCGAGAACAATGAAATGACTAGAAATAATTGACAAAAAAAAATTGAAACTTTTAACATTTCGATTTGCGCATTGAAAATAGGCAGTATAAAATAAGGCAAATAAAAAGGATAAACTTTGAAAATCAGTAGTTTGATTTATTCCCGTCAGGTAGGGTCTCCGTCGCATTGAGTTTATAATTGAATTCAGCGCAGCAAATTAAATTGCGTATACGATTTTGTTATGCGTTGTTACTCAATCAATGTCAAAGTTTTGTAAGGGTTTTCATTTTTTTTCAATCAATATCTAAGTTACAAAATCAAGAGTGTTTTTTATATTTGAGAAAAGTGTTTGCATTATTATTCGATCAATATGGAAGTTTTAAATCAAGAATGAATGGCATATAAAATTTAAGAAATCATGTTTGTACGAACCGGTGGCTCAGTGGGTATGGGGACATGCTACGAAGCCAACGGTCCCGGGTTCGATTCCCGGC
>JAUJYS010004768.1:0-11614 GCA_033995665.1 Melogona broelemanni | reverse complement strand
TTCCCTTCCCTTCCCTGCCCCTCACATATCTCCATAGAGACACGAGGGTGCAGTATTCCTGTAGTGCACTAGGCGCTCGGTGAAATAAAAAAAAAAAAAAAAAAATTCGTTTTCTGTGAAACGGTCGAAGCGTTAAATAATAAATACACTTTCACCGCTATCAAATGGCGTTGGCTATGTACCATGAATTGAACGTTGCGCGCCTATGCTCTATGCTCGTCGTGTCTACTGAGAACGGAAACTGCTACAATCTAAAAAAAAAGCGTTTAGGCATGGCCAACTAAAAGAAATTCTCGATCATCATGGACAAAACCCTCATCATGGATTTACAAGCAAATTTCCCTCCTCGAAAAAGAAGCACAGAATCGCAACTTGTTTCTTATGATTTCTTTTCAACATAGGTTTAGGGGAGGAGACTATGCATCTACCGTGGGTGGGAGGAGGTGAATTAGGTTGTCGGCCACCGTCAGACAAGGCGCTTGCTTTTCCCATTGCTAGATTGACGCATTGAACAGTTCTCCACGTCGCTTTGCACATTCAAGTCGTGTGAATGGACTGGCGTAACGTAATCGTCTGCGCGCTGACAATAGCTCTGATTAGTAATGATCACCATTAGGCCTATTAGCAGTTCTAGCGCGTAGCTCGCCCTCGTCTCGCCCATCGCTCCCCCTTCCCTCGTGCGTTTTGCTTCATGGACGAGCTGCGTGCAACCAATGAGCTGTTGCGAAAAACATGGTGGCGCAGCCCGAGTGCCTCCCGCGTGCGCTTATATATTTTCTAACAAGCATCTATCGGCGTGGCCTTAATATGTGCCGCCAATGTCAATTTGGTCCAGACATGTCTGATAGGCAAACACGATTCGTGGTTCGAACCCACTGATATTTGATTCGCAGACAGACGACGCTCAACGGAAAGGCTTTGCCGAGTATCTAAACACATATAATTTTAATGATGTTCTGTTTGGAATTTGGATCAGACTAATGATTTTGATCATCTATCCATGAAGTTGGTATAAAATAATCCGTTCTGCACAATGGGTTAGACGTTATATTGTGCAACGTTGCCAGGACGATCGACTTAAATTGCCATGCGCGTTTCTATGAGAATTATCGGTTGTTGTATTATTAATATTTTATGTATCGATGGTTGATTCAGGATGGAAACTAACATCAAACATTAAATTGGAATTGTTATTCATTAAAAAATACCGTTCAGTATTTTTGACTTTCGACTAACAGATATAATTTATTTTTGAAAATTATCGACTTTATTTTATAATTTATAAAGTTTTCCAGTCGCCGATACAGTGCTGTTAATTTCCTATTACTGCATTATGGTACAAGGAAGGCACAATGGCCGGCCTAACGCTTCCAATCTTTCTCAACTCAGTCTACAGCAAGAGTAATGAGATCCATATTGGACAGACATTCTCAATTTGATTCCGATAATCCATTTCGTATTCAGATGCGGGCGCGTCTAGACAATGCATTACAAGTACCACACGTGTGGATATTGACTTTTACCATAACAGAGCGCACCCATCAACAATTGCGATGGAATCGCTTTTGAGTGTTAATGTCAGCGCCATTTAGACAACGTTGTATTCGATTTGGGATATTATTGGCAGAAAGAAATAATGAATAGAATGTTTTGGAACGCCATCGATATCGGCTAGATCATCTTGTGCTGTCCGCAGGAAACTCGCTAATAGGAATATAATTTTTCGTTTTCGACTAATTTGTCGAATTTGTTGTTTTTAGTTTCAATTTTGTTTTATGTTGTCTGAACGAAACTCGTTAACTGAGAGGTGTCGTACTTTTTTTAAATTAAGGTTTATTAAGCCGAACTATTCATAAAATTAATGGTCATTTTGTTAAACTTTTCTTTAAATTAGGTGCGATTTTCAATTATGACAGATGCCATTTCGAATATCGACAGGTGATAAGTTGATTATCAGTGAACGCCTGATATTGTCTATCCCTATTCACAACTTCGTCGAAAGGAAACTAGCATAGAACATTTCGTAAATTAAGGGCCAGACTCAACTGCGACTGATTACTGATGCCATTCTTTATAACAACAGGCGCCATTTTGAATTTCAGCGAACACCACATTTGATAATCATGCATACGCATTAAATTATAAAACGATCTCTTTGATGCTTTAAATTTTCTGTCCTTGACGTCGAATGCAACGTCTAGGATAGAAAATTAAAAGGATCAACGAGATCGTTTCTCATTCGCCACGTTTTCATACATGTGCAGTATATACACAATGTATTGTCGAATCCTACCTGTATTTTGAATTTCTTCGAATACCCCTTTCGAATGATTGCGAGCGCGATTTCATTTTACAACAAACAACACGTCGTTTCGGTACCACCTCAGCGCCGTGTCAAGTCGACGGTGAGGTCATTCGCCCTCCGGCACACACACCTCATAGGTGGTGGTGGTGGTGAGGGTGGGATTGGGCGATCGGCTCACCGGATCACGTACCAGGCGACCGAGGGTGGTAGTGGTGGGTGTGGTGATGGGAGGATGGGGGGGAGAGGATGGAAAGGCAACGCTAGTTCGCGCATCTCGGAGGTGTCGACACGCGTGGCGAACACCTCCGAGAAACGCGCGAGGTGGAATGACTCGACAAGTCTGCAAAAATCCCTAATTGGGACATAAATCACGAGCGGAGGGTCAGAGCAGCCTAAATCCGCTCGCCGACGACATTAATGAAATTGAATTTGGCGAATGAATTATTCGGTGCGGCGCGGAGTGGTTCGTAAAGCTCGGCATCCCGTGGCTCTCTCGCTCTCTTGCTGCTCGGGTCGGTCGGAGGCCCGCCGCGCATGCGCCGACGTTAAGCTCCCATTTCCGTAAGACGGGCGAGGAGCGATCGCGACGCCATCTTAGCAACCGGGGCCGAGCTGAGCGCATCGCGTATGCAACCCCACCACTACCACCACCACCACCACCACCACCCAATCTCTCGTCGAAGAGAAGCCGAGGTTGCTAGGCAAGATCCTTCATCAAGGAGAGCGGTGGGCGGCGGATCGAGGTACATGTCACAGGACCAATAAGTTGTGAATCGAACCGTGAATTTTACAAATAGATGTCTATTTTCCCCCAAATAGATGCCTCTGTATTTATACATATTCATTTAAGAGAAATGGAAATTAAGTAAATTAGATCTCCCAAAAGTGATCGTGATTCCGAATGGTGCGTGGACTAAAATTATTTAAAGATACACATGTGTAGTTTACCTGCAGCGAACACGTTCCAGTTGCCAGGCGATTGTCATGAATAGATTGTATGCTGGTTCCATAAAACGGCTAGAATCAACATCCAAACGATTAAAATATTAGATGTCAGGAAATACGTCTTTTTTTCTGTGTAACCTGCTGTTTATACGAGAGCTTTGCGCCGGGAATCGATCTTCGGATGGCCGCGCCACAGGGCACTTAACCAACTGGGCTGGACAGTGTCTAGTTATTTGTACCTGGATCATTTATACCATTTGGAGTCTTTCAAAAAGTTTATGCACATACAAAATCATTTTTTTTTAGCACAGAGTAATAGAGCATCAATTTATGATGGTTTTTCGGACAAGACACGAGAAAGTATGAAATCACCATATCATGTTCCCTTTACCGTTAACTTTTCTTTCTCCTTTGCCTGATGGATAGAAAGTCTTCAGTATCACACTAAATTCGACTAGTTTGTTATATTTCATTTAATATTAATTGCTTTTCAGAAGAAACTGTCATATCCCTTCCACCCCCTTCCCTTCCCTTCCCCTCACATATCTCCATAGAGACACGAGGGCGTAGTAATCCTGTAGTGATTAGCACTACTGTGATTAAAAAAAAAATAACCGTAAACTCGTAGCTCCGTTGATAGATCGAAAGGGTCTAATTTTCGGACTTAGTTTATTTCATTCAATTTGACATTTATTTCAGTTGAACAAGTCGACAACTAAGTACAGCAATGCAAAATTTCCCCCATTACTATTAATATTTTCCTTCACAATCGCTGAAGGCGCTATACCTCGTGTTTTTTGTTTTATCTGTAACGGACAGATAAAAAATGTCCAAGTTTAGGACTTAGTTTATTTAACCGATTAAAAGTTTATTTTAAATCACTATAACACAAAATTATTTATGGATTTCGAGAATAAAATCCGCTGTCGACCAAAGTTTGTGAAACGATAACTGATTTGAAAAAAAAAAAAAATGATAGTGGCGAGGGTAGCTCGTCATTAATTCGCTGCCCAGGGCACCGTAGCAGCATCTAATGCAAGCCTTGTTGCTAGGCTATGGGTGCACCGTCGAGAGATGCGGCGAGCGGATGGTGGCGGAGAGGAGAGGATGGGGGTGGGTCGGCTGAACAAGCTGAGCGGATAGGAATGCCGCGGGGAGAACCGAATACCATTAAAGACGTGTTCGTTTATTCTTCTGTACGTCACTTTTTTTTTTCGGTCCAACTGCTACGAAAGGTTTTGGCGCGCTCTCCTTTCCGGCAGTTGACTTTCTCTCTGGTTCATCCCGGTGCATGCCTGGCCTGATCAGCGCGCTAGCCTTTCTCGCCCGTGGATGTATGCGACGGCCGAATCGTGATTCTTTTTCTCTTTCTTTTCCCACTTTTTTTTTTTAGCAAATTCAATTTTAGAACAAAAATGTTTTGGTTTAGTAATTCAACGTTTCATGCTGGTGATCTATGGCGGCCCTATGTTCCTACCGATTCGTTCAAGGAAACGCGCTGGAAATGGAAAGAAAAAAGTTGCCAAGAAATGAGAAAAGTTACCACGCGTTTTGCAATGATGGAAACGAACAGAAAAAAAGCTGGCCTCTTTTTCGGTGGCGAGTACAAACTGGAAAGACAATACGCTTAAATTTCAACAGTATTGTTGCTGAGAACATGTCTGACAGCAATAGACAACCGAAGGTCGATGGGGTCGCTATTTTCATACGTATCAGAACTTTTTAGATTATCTTTAGAAAATCGGTTGCATTTCTTACAGCCACTATTTTTTTCGATGTTGTTGTTAAGTCCTTCGTTCCCAGCAGCAGGATTACAGGAACGCGCCACCGCTCCCAGCTATTTTGTGTGGGGGGTTGTATATGAGATATGAGTTTAATGTTATCTATGTCAGGTTTATGGCAATTATCAATTGAGTGTTAAAAAATCAAATTAATCAAAAGAGTGTTAAGGTCGAGAAAGAAATCTCATTTTAAGCTATTGCAACTCAACGGCTCCTACATTCAATCCATTTATAATGATAAACTAGAAAAAGTGCCCGGCTCCGCCCGGGCTAAGGGAGGGGGTGTTTATTAGAAAACTGGAAAATCTAGACTTTCGTCCCGGTTACACCCGGGAAAATCTAGCAAATGTCGCAAAAACTGCAAGATCTTGGCTGTAACAGTTCAGTGCCAATGCCCTGCAAAAAAAAATGTCAAGTATGTTTTTTTAAATGCAACAAACATTTCCTTAAAAAAATGCAAAAAATCATCAGATAGCATTTGTGTTGTGTCGTACTTGTCAAATCTCTTATCGGGGAACCTATAGCAGGGGCCAAATGACCAGTCTAAGGCGACGATGTCCTGTTCATATGTCCTTTTTTATATTCACCGTAGTGCCTAGTGCATCACAGGATTACTGCAACCTCATGTCTCTATGGAGATGTGCGAGCTGCAGGAAAGGGAAGGGAAGAGGGATGGCAGCTGGAATAGCCTTTCTGCAGGATCCACCCCTAAGCTCTGGACTCCCTAATGGAAGCTTAGGGGTGACGCCAGTACCCCAGGCTAACAAATAAACGAAAGCCTGCGCCGGGAATTGAACCCGGGACCGTCGGCTGTACCATACCCACTTAGCCATCGGTACGTTTAGATAGGCGTTTAGCATCTCAATCTCGAACACCGGTAAACAATTTTTTATGTCAGTTTTTGGCAAATATCAACGCGACCTTACATTTTGCTTAATGTCACCCTAACCAGTCAAACAAACCCCGGACGGAAAACAAATAATTTGAAGAGCCTCTTTTCTCTGCACATCAACATGCGCATTCAACAAATCGAGGTACATTTAAAAAATATATATATATCGTCTCCTGAAATCGAGTCCATTTGGAAGGATCACGTTTTTTATCAACATGCAGCGAAAGCAGAGCATTAACCTTAAAGGCTGGCGTCGCCATTAGGCGACTAGTGATACGCATGTCGATCTGCATGCGTTTAACGTCTCCGCTCTGTCCCATAAGCCAAATAACGTGCGCGTCAATGTCAATCCGAACCGAAAGCGAGGCTCGTACAAGAAAAATTGTCTCGTGAAATGACGCTGCGTGTTGCGCGCATATAGCGCGAGACGGCGCGCTAACGCCACCCAGATCTACCAATTGAAAAATGTTCTTGAAAAACACCGGGGACTGTGATACGCTTGAACGTGAATCGATGTCATATTTCAAATTTTCCTCTTCCGTTCAAAGCCCCACGGTCGAACGATTGAAGCCCACTCACCATGAATCCTCTTAAGTTCCCTCAGCGTCAAATCGAGCACTTGCTTTCGGAATCTTAAATCCGTCTAGGAATGGCCATGGGCAACCCAGTAAAATATTTCAGATTTATTTAGCTGTAAATTAAATTAAATTTTAATTTATCCTTTTTTTGCTCATCCATCTTTTAGGGTGGTCTTTATTTTCTCTCGTAGGGGTAGTTGGGTAGGGAATGGCAGCTGGTATAGCCAGGCTGCATTCACCTCTAAGCTCTGGACAGGGAGCTCAGGGGGAATTAGTCACCCCTCAGGCTCAGTCTAGGCCTCGGCTATGAGGGGTGACACCTACCCCAGGATTGAATAAACGAGAGCCTGCGCCGTGATTCGAACCCGGCACCGCCCGCTCCGGAGTATGTTGGCATACCCACAGACCTAAACGGGACGTATCAACGGTCTCAGGAAGGTACACGCCTTTGAGTACACGAATATGCTAGCCAAGCGGGGAAGAGTGCATCTGCCATTACGATTACGTATATCCAAATGTGAATGTTTATTTAAATGCAAAGTGCATCATAATGCGACCTGCTATTTCTGTGTGCGTTTCAAAAATACGTGTTTACTGATAAAAATATTATTTAGTGTTTACTTCGCAAAAAGCCAAATCGATGTAAAAATAAAAAACACTCAAAATACAACCTCCTACGGACATTGAATATCAGTCAGTTAAAAATTAACTGACTTACAAAGTTTAATTTTTCCTAATTTATGAACGACTTTTTAAAAGCTAATTAACGGCAGTTTAATTCGAAACATTTAATATTATGTAATTTGTCGAGACCTATCATTTAATTGGTTCTGAGTGTAATATAACAAGAAAATTTTTTTGTATTTTTTCTCTCACGGGAACAAGTTTCGCCGTAGAAGCTATTTTTCCAAATGGTAAAATTATTGAAACGAGTATTTACCCGGCAGTTCCATTGTTGTCATAAATTGAAGTGATAACGATCTGACAACATGAGAGAGGGTGAGAGAGCGAATGACACGGGGTGGGAGAGCGCTACACACCGGTCCATGCCAGCGCTCTCGCACGTTTTGACAACACGTGGGAAGCGATTGGCGACAAGATAAAGTCAGAGGGGCATGTAACCAGATAGTCTGTTCTCTGTGAGGGGTGTGTTTCCTCCGACACGTGCGCGCACGTGCAAGGGGTGGGACAGTCATATGCACGTGTCTATTATTGGCGATCTCATTTCTGTAATGCGCCTTTCTAATCATGGACACTTGAGTAAGGGGACTAATGTGGCAGTAAATTGGATGCTGATAATCCACAAAGCCCATGACATAATATATCCAATTTTTTTTTTTTCTGCTTGTTTACCTTATTTGTTAATTTGTTTATTTATCTTATTTGGCAAGACATCGAAACTATTTTTAGAAGTCAAAGTTAATGAATACTCTGCAATTCAGATTTAAATTCAGATCTTAAAAATTGTCCTGTAATATTAAAAAACTTTTTAAAACTTTTTAAAATTAAAAGACATTTTTTTATTAGTCATTAATTTTTATTTGCATATAAAGGCTGTGAGTGGTTGCAGATTATTTTTATTTAAACGCTTCCGAAGTATTGTTATTTATGGTTATCATTTCAATTAATGATCGATTAATGATCGTAATCACTAAAGTTCACAACAAAATGAACCGTAATGATCGTAAAACACTGAACATTACAACAGAAGATTCTGGCCCCTCTTATCGTTTGAGCAATAAGGGAGATGTCCATTTTAACCATTACCATGAGATCAAATAAACGAGACCCCGAGTCAGGAATCGAACCAGAGATTGCCGCACTCATGGCTGATGCTGATCTGTGAAGTTTTTTATTGAAAGCAGAACCATTTTTAATGGTAAATAATTCGATACCATTCAGAAATTATATTTAATTACATAGTGGCAAATTAAATATGTAAGCGGATTGTTTATTGTCTGTACATGTAATAGACCTCTCTTGAGTCTTACGTGATTTTTCTCCTGAACTGATGAGCATGTTGCTCTCAGCCCGCAATGTTGCGATCGCCGTAAATCTCAAGAAAAGAGTGAAGAAGCCCACGTGGCCCGCGAAAATGCTCATCGCAAAAGTAACCATAATGCAATTACCGAATTCCACCCACGCCCCGCGTTGGGCCGCGCAGAGTCACCGCAGGCCAATGAGATGTGACTGACCGGTTTAGCGCGGGTCGGACGGTCTGGCAACTAAAGACCACTTAAGAGGATCAACGGTAGCCCCCAAATTTAATTTGGGGCGATGGTGCGCTTCGTCCTGACTGATGCAAATTAAATCGCGCCAGACCGTTTTCGAAAAAAGAAAGATTTTCCTCGCAGCTATTCCCGGTGTTCTAAGTAAAACACCTTTATCCTTATGATCCAGGAATTGTACACAGATCTCGTTAGGCGATCTTGACGGCGTTCCAGTGACAATCGGAGCAAAATTGCCAGTCCGCCCACCTTTCCCACCATGTAACTAACCTCCATGTAACCTCCACAATATAAATGTATGGAACGTTGATGGCTCGGTCGCGCCAACATCTGATTCGGAAAGACTTTCGCCCAGGGCAGATATTAAAAATTGTGCCCCACTCCGTGCCCCAGTCCAGCCCGTACATGTTTCGTATTCATGCTAGAAATTCCCGTTTTCCAAATACTATTAAATAAGTATCGGGCGGCAGAGCGCTTTCACACGTTGAGCAACGGTTGGCCTCGCGCCGGTCCATCCGTTCATCCGCTCATTTATTAATGTTCTCTCTCTTGCCGAGCGCCTGTATGTGTCCCTGCTGGTGATGCTTTCGATCACTGGTCACGTGACCGTCTGCGATTAATGTCCCCGACACGCGCCTGCGCAACGTCAATGGAAAAGCGAGAAAAGATGAGGAGGGGTGGGGGACGGGCAAAAAACCCGATTTGTGCCGTGTTCGCGTGGATGGTGGAAGGCTGAGCTTGCTAGAGTGGAGGAGATTCAAAATGGCGTCGCACGTAATGACGTACTCTCTCTCGTAATGGTGGGGGTTCTGTGATTATGAAGATCATCAATGCTCGTGACACGTGGCGCTTTGGGTCGGACCTGTCCCAAGTTTGTAACCACGGTCCACCCTTTATTTTATGCGCTTGAGGTCCAACGGAAAACGTTGAATTTATACAGTCTTATTTAGGTCTTGTTCACACGATCGATTATACCAGGTTTGAATCAATAGAAGTGTAATTTTATTTAGTCTTAAGGCGCACGTTCGAGAAAAGATTTCCATTTGATTCATTAAAGATATTATAGTTGAATGTTCGATACATACACCTATACAATTTCAAAGTTTTCTCCGTGGAATTGTTGTTTTATTTAATCTCAACGTTGATCAACTTACCGCGTTAAATATTTTACTAATTTTGAATTAAAAAATAACCGAATTTGTATTGTACTATAAATCAGCGGTAAAATTTAGCATGGTAAAGAAAACGTGTTTTTTTTTTACAGTCTGTATGTATTGAACTTGCATGTATTTGTGTCTGAAGCAGGTTAATACAGAAAATCAGATGCTGGAAATTTTTCTTACGGGTGTCTTATCTGGATATATGAAATTAAATTATTAAAACTTTTTGTAGACAAATAACAATACAATTCAACTGATTTTGCCGTGTAGCTTGCGTTTATTTCACAGATCATAGCGAAATGCACCTCCAACAGTCGTTCCAATCAAATCTTCAATCGCCCACCCTTCTTCAGTTCTCCCACCCTCAAAGTAGACAACCCAATTCGTTCCGGGGTAAACGCTGAGGCAGGCACAACGCGCGAAACGCACGAGGGCGCTCTAGCGGAAATACACAAAAGTCAAATTAAATTACTAATTGCGCCCGCTTTACGTAAAAATAACAGAAACAAACATGCTGCGGAGTTAAATTTGATTCGATTCCCGGCCTAACGTTCATTTTTGTCAGCCGTTTGGCATTTAATCTTGATTGCGATGTGGCAAATGATGGCGCTTCGCCAACGTTCGCATTTAGGAAACGGAATTTACCCAACTCAAATCGTATTAGCTTGATCCGCACGTCAGATCGAACGGCAATGAGCCGAAATTTCTTGTATTTCAATGGTGGCTAACTGGTAAAACTAAAGGATAAAAGTGCTTTAACTAACGACAAAAAAAATGAATTCAATATTTTGGTCAACCCGTGTTGTAAAAAGAATGATCCAGCAGTGGTTCGATTGTGATGTGTCGAACAAAAAATAAATAACTTGGAAAAAACCGCCTTCACTAACTAACGTGCTCACATTTACAAAAAAAAAACATAACATAATATTTTAACTTTTCCAATGAATAATATTCCAAGAACATTCCATAAACACATTATGTATTAAATAATCTCTAAATCTGATGTTTCATGCGGTCATATTTCTTTTCTGAAAACCTGTTAAATTTTCATATTAAATTGTAATCGCTCAAAAAACGACTGCATCACCGCCACCTGGTCAGAGTGACGTCACGAATACCAACCGAAATTCCATTCATCATCTGCAAAATGACGAGCAGCTGCCACATTGTTACCTATATTATAATGGTTAACGACCTACACATTCGAGCGAAACGGAACAAACCTATTGAGATATGATTCTGAGCCATCCGCTATCCGCAACGAGCGAAGAATATACCGTATACACGCTCTAGTCATCACGCGTAGCACGTGCAACAAAAGCATAGACATGTGTAGGGGATAAAGGCGAACAAGGAGAGGGGGAAATTAGGGGTGGTATAAAGCAAGGGGGGAGTTTGGCGTCGTGAAACGGTGAATTTAAATGGGCGAGCAAACGTTGGAGCAAAAGGCGTCGTCGAGAGTATTTCTCTCTAGCGCGGGCGTTCGACGCTATGGGCGCACTCTGTCGGCGAAAACCGGCGCCGAATTAGCAGGGGACAGAAAAAGCGGGCAATCACAAGGGTAAACAACGCTTTTAAATTAACTCCAAACGAGATTTCTATTTTGCCGGATTAAGCCGGCACACGCGTACGCAGTGTGTAGGTGAGAGGGGGAGTTGGGGGGTTGGGGTTGAGGGAAGATATGAAGGGATAGAGGGGGAGGGGGTTTGTGAAGGAGGCACGTTT
>JAUJYS010004767.1:0-11619 GCA_033995665.1 Melogona broelemanni | reverse complement strand
CTATCTTGATCGCGAACGAGATTCTAGTTGTCTATTATGTGCAATAGATGGCGCTGAACTACGCCAAAGAGACGCATGGATAGATGACATTGCTCAACCGGGAATTCCACAGTTTCACGTGAAAGTCACGGGTGTTGGTGTTGCACGAGCACTGCACATACCGTTTCTACTATACAGCACTCCTTGATACCGTCTGCTATCAATTGGGCGCCGCCATTTTGTGGATATGATGAAAGTTTTCCCCGACGATCGGATCAAAAGTCACTAGAAACTGATAATTTTCTTGCAGCGTGTCTCATTTTATAATGTATTTCAATCAAGAAAATGATGAGGACGACTTTATGCCTACCAAAAGGCAAGTTACGATCAAATTTTCTAGTTGTTTAGGTCAAGTAACGGCGAAGGTCTACGTCTACGCCCACTGCATTAAAAAAAATGTCTTGTAAACTTGCTTGATCTAAAGGCCGATGACGCCCCAATTCTGTTTGACCTAAACAAGTTCTCGTTTTGTTTTTAAACGTTTCTTAGACAGAAACCAATAAAATATATTGACCTATTACTGTTTACCAAAACTCGCCATTAATTATAAATATAATAACAATTTTATTAATTTGGGTATGTTTCAAAATAGCGCCGCATATCGTGGGGCACTCTTTCCAATACGTTTTATTCATTACCAGGAATGCTAATCGATTTTCACTCTGAATTAACAGAAATGCAATGATCTTGCTGTACGAACGCGTCATTGCATCCTCTAAATGTTTCCAAATGCAGCGACCTTCTTTCTCCAAGAGTTATTTGAATCTCTCCTCCTTCAAGTCCAAACATCGGGATAGCCACACACAGCCAACCTGCCCTAACCACTCCTGATAACGCACGTATTGCCATAATGCCTCTGCGCGACGATTATCTCATCTAAATAAAATCTAATCCAATTGTAATAAAAGCGCAATTGGCCTTTACAAGCGGAGAATGTTAGGCATTTCAAAAAAATATTAGAAAAAAATTGAATCTATGTTTCGT
Source organism: Melogona broelemanni (assembly GCA_033995665.1). NCBI lineage: Eukaryota > Metazoa > Arthropoda > Diplopoda > Chordeumatida > Chordeumatidae > Melogona > Melogona broelemanni. Next base: position 10,596 of record JAUJYS010004767.1, on the reverse strand, counting down.
CGCTTGCTGTAATGCAATAATCCATGAGTTCATACTTTTTATTATTATAATATTATGATATTTTTGTTCTACTAGCTCGAATTTGGCGTCTCTGTTTGGTTCAACACCGGCCGAACATTCATCCAAACCGCTAACGTATACCGCGCCGAAGCAACCCAGGAAGCAATCACCTGCACTAGGTTAGTATTTCGTTCAAATGTATGAGTGTTCGTATTTAGTATTTCGTTTACGGACATTTCTTACGATATGTGATTTGTGATTACGATATGTGATTGGTTATTATTATTTTGTCACTTGTCGCACTAAAAGCTGATGGTGCCGGCGACTCCAGTAAAGAGACGCCAAAGGCTGCGCAGATGGCGCTTATTCACGCCACCGTAGTTCACGTATACAAGTTGTAAGTTTAGTTGGGAATTATTTCTCTCCCAATTTTCCAGTTCAATTCAATGGAGTTATTTATGTTTTTATATTTATTAATATTTAATTAATTTGTGGAATTGTTGCAACCCTAACTAATTTGATGCTTTTAATTCCTTTACTCCCTCATACCCTAAGTCACCTTAAATGCGCAAGCGCGGTGACAATTCTATCTAAATCTAAATCTAAATGCTGGAGATAGACGCTCTCTATTTGGCGATATTGTTTGCAACCCTCATCCACTATAAACCACCTGTCACAAATAGCTACCGCCCCCATTCTATGGGAGATCGATGATGACATATTTATGTGTCGACCCCCTACTGGGGGCGGGAACACACATATGTTTCAATAATTTATTAAAACGGTTTTAATATTTTGGATGACCTCTTTCATGTAATGTTAAAATATCTGAAAAACTTGGTCAATGACCTTTAGATCCATTTAACTGTTTCTGCGTGACACACTTGTACCAGATGGCGATCTGATAATGTCATTGTTTTTCACACCTTTTAGTGAGGCGTCACAGCCTGTGCATCAAGGGAAATTGGGAATTGCTCTTTTGGGAAATCACGACTCAAATCAAGTAAGAATTATCGTACCACCTTGCACTGTGATATTAATCCTGTCAAGACTTATCTCCTAATTAAAGTCGTGGTTTCTTTTCAGTATCTGCTGATTTTATACCGCGATAAACACCAAAGATTAGCCAACTCTACCATCAATTCAGTTTTCTCATACACAGTAAGCGTTTTAAATTATCTCTATTTTTTACCTTTGACTTGTCTGTCACCCAAGGATCTTGTGAAAGCTTGTTTTTTTATTATTTATTTTCAAAGGTGCAGAGTAATAATTATGCCAGCTTCTACGATGATTCCAGGCAGAGTTGGTCGGTCAATTTTGACAGCGAGCAGCTTGCTATCGACTTTGCCAAGCAGGTACACTTTTAATTCGAAGTTGTGTTTCAAACCAATCACATGTTAAATTATAGCTCATTTTATTCATATTTCCAAAGCACTTAAATATATTGTATTTACTTATTGTTTTATCGGTAGGTTGCTCTGATGAAAGCGAACAGTAGCGGCCCTTCTGGTCTGACGTCAGTCCTCGTCCAGGAGCTGACACTGGGCAGTGGTTCGGTAGTCGAACAAGGAGATTCCGTTGAGATTAAATATACAGGGTGGACATGTGACAAGCACGAATTCGGTCAGGTATGTCTAACGCCACATTTTGCTAAATAACTCTTCTTAACGTCAAATCTACAAAATTATCTTTTATTGCAACGCTATCAAATCGTTAAAATAATTGATCTAGTAATTATTATTGCGTGATCGATTCCAGATATTTGACACCAATGTCTCATCCGAAAAGTACTTGAAGTTCAAAGTTGGCGATGGTAAAATGATCAAGGTAATTAAAACCGTTTTCTTGATCGAAATAAACCTTTTTAGAAGCAGCTCTATTTCAAATTTATAGTTTGCATACCAAAAAGGTGTCCTTGATAATTCATTATTGGTCTACATTCTTGTTATTTTTTAGGGAATGGATTTGGGAATTGTTGGAACGAAATTGGGCGGCAAACGACTGCTGATCATTCCCCCGTCCCTGGGTTACGGAGCCCGAGGTCAGGAACCCAAGATTGCTGCTAACGCCACGTTGATCTTTCAAGTGGAACCGAAACTGGAGAGTTCGGATTCGCGGTCATCCAGTCCTCATCCGTCCAGCGAGAGAGCCGAGAAGCCCAGTCTCCCCACTAAACCGTCTTCCGTTAGGTAATTCTCGTCTGCCACTTCAATATCTGGTTGTCATTTTTTTCGACGAATTAAATTAAATGACAGTTTCCGTTTCAATCTTTCTTTTTCAACAGCTCAAGTGACGATCCGACCGTCAAGGCTCGTGGCGCGTCTATCTCTGAACAGTTGCAATCTGTAAGTTTAATTTTTTTTTCCATTTTCAAGCCCAACCTTAATATTTATTGATCTCACAAATGTAGCATGTGGCATAATAATAATTACCGTGGCAAAAAAAAAAACGGTTTCACGCACACCACAGCGATTTTTAGCGATTTTATTTATTTTAATTTTATTTAATTTGTGCGCCCTTATGACTAAACTGCTACACGAAACAATACCGGGATCCAAATTAAAAAAAACCATAAATGCCGCACAAAACTAAACTGATACACGAAACAATATCGTTCATAAATACCGGTAAATCGTTTCGTAAAATATTGCAGCTACATTTCTGTTCTGATTTTTCCAGAGTCCCAAGAACAGCAAGGCCAAAATCATCTCACGAATGGCCAAAATGGGTCAGCCCTTGCTCCCGCTGCAGGGCGCCGTGGTCGTCCAGCCAGTCAGTAGCGAATCGGAAACCGAGGACGAGCAGCGCCTGACCTCTTCCGGCAGCCACCAGCCTCGCTCGTCGCCGAGCCCCGAACCTTCGCCCAAGCCGCTGCCCCGCGTGGCTCACCACACGTCCACTTCGCCTTCTTCCTCTCGCTCGCCTCAGCATGCGGTCGCCGCAACACCTGCGGCAGTGGCGCCGCCTTTTAGCCAACAGACACCGGGTAATTCGCTTGACCTGTCAGACCGTTTCGTCTTTTCTGCGATGCGAGGTGATTTTAATTCTCGTGGAAGTCAATTATTTTTCTCAATTAATGGCTGTATTACGTTGAATTGTTAATAGGGAGCGTAGTCGCCGGTGTGCCGTTCTCGCTTTTCAATCAGCATCAGCCGCAGCAGTATCCAATGAATACGCAATCTCTAGTTGTAAGTGCAGATTTGTTTCCGGTTTTCAATCTAAACACTGTCTAAGGGAACGTACCCAGCACTAAGGGCCTCCGTGCAGCTTAGACAGTGTTGGATTCGTTCCTTTTGAAAAAGAACCGGTTCCAGTTTCCGTTCCAGTTCCTACAGAAACTAAAACGAACCTTGAACTTTTCCGCTTTTTTTCCCTTACTTTGATGGAAAAGGAACCCGCTCATGTTCCAGTTCCTACAAAAATAAAAATAACCTAAGCGTTCCTATGTTCCTCAAAATAGGAACCAGTTCCTAGGAACAGAACTTTTCCTCTCCGTTTATATACCCAACAATTAGATTAGACATCCTTCGCCCATCTTCTGAAAATATAATTGTGTGGCCTCTCGTTCCAACAACTCTGTGCAGTCCGTTACTCCGACTGGCAGTTCGTACATGATGTTGCCCGGACAGTCCTTCGCGGACAACCATACCCCGGTGCTGCTGGCCGAAGTGAGAGCCCAGAACACGGAACTGCGACTGCAAGTGGGACAGCTCTCCGACAAAATGGAACGCGTCTTGGGAAAGGTTAGCGTGTGACTGGATAATTCATTCTGTCGAGATATTTCGGAATTTGGAATACGGATAATTCATTTTGTCGACGGATTTCGAATTTTCTAATGTGTGTATGCAGTAGTCTCGTTTATGTTTTTAAAATTGGTGTGTTTTGTTTGCAGATGGATCATTCCGCGGCCTATCCGTCGATGGACGCGGCCATTCTCGGTCACAACATCCAGCGAGTGATCCAGGAGAACGAAACGCTCAAGCTGGAGGTGAAGGAGAAGAACGAGAAGATAGACACGCAAATGGAGAAGATCAGCCAGCTCCTTCAACGAAATCAGAAGTAAGATTTAGGTTTTCTGGACGAGTTGAGATCATGCCCAAACAAGGCACATAATCTCACGACGTGTCCGATACCCAAAGATAATAATTTTTTTTACTTAAGTTAAGATACTAAAGATTCAAATCATCAGGTATTTAAATTGGTTATTTAGTAGACATTTATCTCGGCGGTCTGCTCCCGCACTTTTAATTTTACTTTTGTAAATTTAATTTCTACACATCTTCTGTAGTTTAATCTTTGTACTCCAATTGTGGAAATGTGCCCTTTCAGATATTGCCATAGTAGTATTAGGGGTACAGAATCTCCGGTTCTTCTATTCACTCCAACGATTTAAAATAAAATATCGAAGGTGTTCAAAATGTACGAGAACGTCGTTCTATCTAATGGTGATGTCTTCCGGAATAGATTTCTGGAGCAGAGCAACTCGATGCTGGAACAACGCAGCGACTACCTACAAACCACATCCGCGCTTACCCAGGAACGGCTCACCGCCCTGGAGCACGACAAGATCCAGCTGACGAGCGCGCTGAGCGACGCCCAGCGGCAGATTGCGGAGCTCAACGTCCGTCTGGCCGGTGCCAGCCACGCGGCCGCCACCAACGTGGACGCTGCCTCCGACGCGCTGCGTCGACGCCAGGCCTTGGAATCGGAGATGGAGCGTCTAGCCAAGGAGAACGAGACACTGCGGAGCGGGTCCGCACGACTGGAGGCGGAGTCGGCGTCGGCCGGTGACGAGCTGTCGCGGTTGCGGCAGGCGGCGGATGAGCTGCGTCGGGCGGTGTTGGCGCTAGAGGGGGAGAGAGACGCGTTGCGGGTTACTTTGGAGGCTCGGTCGGAGGAAAGTAGCGCGAACCAGGGTGGTACCCGAGATGAGGTGACCCAGTGGAAGAATAAGGTAATTATGTGAGGGGTGTTCAAAAAGTTTCCGACATCATTTTTTTAAAAGAACGGTTGTAGGGATTTCAGGACATAAATATATTAAGGTGCCTTTTCCCCAACTTCCAATTCTCTGAGCATCTTTTACAGGTGTCTATCTATTCGAAACTTTTCAATTCATCCCTAAACAAAACTTTAGCACACATTAGGGGGTACATATAGCTGAGCAGTGTTGGATAGGAACGGAACGGAAAAGTTCCCTTCCTAGGAACTGGTTCCTTTTTTGAGAAACTTAGGAACGCCAAGGTTCTTTTTAATTTTTGAGGAACTGTAACGGGAACTGATTCCTTTTTATCGGGGGAACGGGAACTTTGACTGGAACTGGTTTCTTTTCAAAAAGAACGCACCCAGCACTGTAACTTAGCGCTTCTGAACCTCTATCTCGTCAGCCGCCATTTTGACGTTCGAAATTATTGCACATACAGTTTTTTTTTTATCGAACTGGTTTTACTTCTGGTATCCACCCAATCAGACGCAATATTTCACGGTCGTTTGGTAATGTGTTTCCCCACTAGTGCGACGATTTGCAGACGAAGCTGGAATGGGTCCAGTGCCAGCTGAAGGAGCAGCAATCCGTGGCATCTGCCGCTGCGGCCGCCGCCACCACCACAACCGCCACCACAACCGCCAACAGTGAGCAGGGGTCGGGCACTCCTAAAGTGAATCTCCAGGACGAGATCAAGAAGATCATGAACGCCGTGTACAAGAATCTGCACCAGCAATTCCAAGTCGGTTCGGAATACGGCGGCGAGGAGATTAAGGGGATTCTCGCCTCCACAATCAGGGTAAGACATTCCTTTCTTAGTTCAACTCACTGCTGTCAAGTATTTTTCAAGTAATCGCTGTCAAGTATTTTTCAAGTTACTGCTGTCAAGCAGTTCCCTCATGTTTGATTTTAAGTACAAACAAGGATTCTTTCTTTCTTTGATTTTATGATTTATTTAATTTTTAACGTTTTCTAATTTGTTATGTGTCGCCAATCCACTGATATATATCCTGCTGTGGTCAAAAAGTGTCTCAGGAGCATCAATATTTATTTAACAAGTCACCAAAAATTAATTGTATACACCTGTTTATTTGTCTAGTCCGTGACACTGGAGTTGATGGAATATTTCTCCCAAACCGAAAATACCAAACCGGCGCACTTAGACAACGCGCCCGCAAGTGAAGAAACCGCGCCCAAGGAAGGGTCGGTGGAAAGTCATTCCAAAGATGGGCCCGAGGACGATGGCGGCGTTGTGGACACGCCAAGTACGGTCGACGTAAAACCGGAAGTAGTTCCTCGCGTGGAGGAAGACGTGCCGGCTGCGCAGAGCCCATCTAGTCCGAAAGCCGACCAAACTAAGGAGCCCGAGAAGCCGAGGTACAACAGCGTTCAATTCCCGCTATATTTAATTATCTTTGGTTGCGGAGAACTTTTGTGATTGACTATGAAGACAAGTTGAAAATTGGAATCGATTCAAGATATTTTATTGTAACTTTCCAGTGTCGTTATCGCAGCGCCGGTTGCCACGGATAAAGCTAACCCAAATGTAAGTTTTTGTTTTTTTACTTTTTTGTTTTGAAATGAGATCTAATATATTTGTTTTTATTTGAATGAACCATAAATTGGATCATCTGACACACGAAAATACGAACTCCTCAGTAGTTATGCATTTTGTTGCTTATTGCCGTGTTTTTTTATTGTTATGCAATTAGAGATATTTTTCAGAAACAATTTATTGTCCTATTTTCGCTGCTTATTTTGTGCTTGAGTAATTTTCACTATTTTATCATCATTACAATTTTGGTAGGGATTTTTCTTAATGGTTTGTAAATGAATATTTAATATTTAACGAATATTTAATATTTAAAAACCGCTCGAAAATGATTGGCTTATAAGTAAATATTTAATATTTAACGAGATATTTAAATGTTTAAAGACCGCTGAATAATAAATATTTAACCAATTATTGATACCATTTGATATGGCAAGGCACTTTTTAATTAATTGTTCATAATATAAATTATAGAGTTGGAAACCGCAGCCACCACCACTATTCGACGAAATCGACAGCGACCCTGATGACGATTGGCTCAAATGATCTCTGGATACTTAATGACGTGAATGGTCGAATTGGCAGAATGGTGAATTGTCGGAAATGGAAATTGGATTCGTTTGAAGTCGACGGCAAGTAAATTTCCCCGTTTTACGTGGGCGTTGTTTCGTTCGCGCTACCACTCTTATCTGGTCAGTGCGGGGAAAAAAATTTAATCGTGATATAATTTGTAACATGATATTGGTGCCGCCAATGCTATATATTATGGGGCAACTTCTTAAAAAAAAACATTGGCACTTTTTTGTATTTGTAAATTTGTTCTAACGCTTTAATTAAAGGTGATGTTAATTTTTAAAATGCATTCAAGTACAAGTCATTTACGTCGACTCACGTGTCCTACAAAACTACATACTATAAATTTATCACGTAGAAAGTTTAAAGCCACTATCAACACAACGATAGTCTGCTCGGTGAGCACCGAGGACAAACGACGATAGGTTGGCTAGACCTAAAAAAATAAACGAAGAATTAACTACCATTTGCGATACAATACAAAGTCATGATTGAACAAACCGTATTCCGTCGTCAACACCCTAAATTTGGAAAATGTTAACCACACATGTCATGGTCGTAAACAGAAGCATGAACAGACGCATTGACATACTTTAAAAATGGCAAACTTCAAACTCGTCAAAGTCTGGGGAAATCTGCGTTGACGTTGAGGTTTCCCCGATCGGTCAAAACCCAAAAGGGTCAAACACAAAAAATGTTTAAAGATAGAGAACGTTTTACTGCAATCGTGACTCGGTATCGGTGTAAAGTTATAGATAAAATTTCGTAATAAAGTTTTAAAATTAGCGCATCTTTAGAAATAATTTTACGGTTTTCAAACGTGATAAATATGAATATTTTTTAAAGTTGATCACTATCATTATCGAAAGCAATCTGAAACTGTAATTTATTCAGAAATTTTAAGTTTATTTTCAATTGCCGAAACGATCACCGGTTCGGCTGGACCGTCGCATCAATTCCGGAGTGAAGTTTTTGGGGTAGCATTTGACCTCGTGCAAGATGGCGCACGCGGCCGACCGAATAGAACGACAGGTGCCCGGCAGTCGTTCCGGCAGCTGGGGCGTGTACACGTGATCCGTTTGGACGGCCACCGTATGGGTGGAGCTGCGCGTGCGGCCGGATGGCGGCGCCACTTTGGTTGAGCGGGGCACTAGACCAATGTCTCCCACATCGTACTGCTCGTCTTCGTCGTTCCCCTGCCAATCGGCTCTGCCAAATGCAATATACTTGGTAAATTATTGCTCGAAAAAATTAAATTCGCAAGTGTTTACAGATATTTTATCAATTTTAAATTTCAGTGAAACTTTACAAAAATATATATTTTAAACAATATACGCCATAGGTCTCCTAAGAGGCTGATTGCGGGTTGAAATTGTAAATATTTATAAAAGCAGTTGGGGGAAAACTGTTATTTGTTCTAAAAAGAATAACAGGGAAAATTTGATGTTGGTTAGGGAAATTGAATCATACCTTTTATTGCCGAATTTAACGATTTTCGTTTCAGGAATCACGTCACCCTGCGTAGTTAAATATTGTGCGGTGTTCATTATTCCTAGAACGTGCGATAGGATGTCGTCTTTGGTCGATTGACTCCTTCCCGCGTCATTTTGTTCTTGCTCGAATTTTATCTGGAAAGACACATGCCGTATTTTAATTTCAATTTGCATAATTTTCCTAGGTGAAAGACTACGTTTCAACAATTTATTATTATTATTTTTAAATCTGCCTACAGTTATTCCATGTTGTATCGCGTTAGCGGCGTCAAGCAGAATGCCTTTAAGTTGCGAGTGGTCGGTTTGCAGAGCACGTAATTTCTCAGTCAGTTCTTGCAGTTTTGCATTCAATCGTTGGTTGTTTTCCTGTCTGGTCTTGGCTTCGTCTTTCCATTGGTCGAGCTAAAATTTAAATCGTTTATGAACATCAAATTACTTAGTTTTTGATGAAGCCAACGGCGAAATATAATAATCTGAATAAAGCGATTAATGTGTTACCACGGTGTTCTAGATATTGCTAAGAAATTGATATTTTGTCATGTAGACTTACTTCTTTATGTAATGCTTTCATCTGTTCGTCCAGTTGATTGGTCATCGATTCAAATAGCTCCAGCTTTCTTATTGTTTCTGTTTGTTCTTGCAGTTTAGCGTTCTGATCTTTTGTAACCTATAAAATTGAATTTCGTATAACATCTAACCAAGGGGCAAAATGTTTATTACAGTAATGCAAATTCAGTTTAATAATATTTTCCCCTCTCCTAGGAAAAGCGACCTAGGCGTTCCTAAGTTACTAAAAAAAAAGAATCAGTTCCTAAGAATGGAACTTTTCCGTTCCGTTTCTACCCAACACTGTATTAGGTTTCCAAGTTTCGTCTGCGCATTTGCTCGTACCTTGGACAGACCGTTATTCTTTCTGAGCAGATCCTTTTCAATACTCTCCATAACGCTAATTCGAAGCTGCTGATCGTTGCGGGCGGCGGTCAGATTCTGGTTCTCCACCATGACCAACGACAATTTTTCCACCATCTTATCCAGTTGCTCGCCGAGACGGGTGTTCTCCTGGATGGCCCGTCTGGTCGTCTCCGACATCTGTTTATTGGAGATCTGGCGAAAGTTGGCGGCCAGCTCCTCTACCTTCTGCCGCATTTCCCGCTTCAGTCGGTCCTTGTCCAGGATGTTGGCTTTCTCCATGCTGCGCACTGTCTCGCGGTGCTCCGCCTCGTTCTCCTTAAGTCGTGTCTGGAGACTGTCGATCTTCACCATGATCTCTTCGCGACGTGATTTGAATTCCTCCAGGGAGGTCAATTTTCCGGCTGCCAGTATTACGTAAATTAAATAGTTATTGTTTTTTTAGTTATACATAATTTAAGAAGATATTCCAATGATATTCCAAATATTTCAATTTCTTGACAACGTGAGTTAGAGGTCAATTTGTAAAGATATCGACTTGTAGAAAAAAATTATGTAATCAGAACATAATAACTAACCAGAAAAACAATAAAAACTACACTTTTCATTCCCTCGAAAAAATCACGAATTTTGTTAAAAATTCCATGTTTTTTTGCCAAAAATTTCGATATTTTACAACGTGAGTTAGGGTTTTCGTCTAGATACCAACATTTAGTAGGTAATTCGTATAGATATCAACATTTAGACAATAAATATGTACTCAGCACCTCCTTATTAATCGGAAACTACAATAAAAACTGCACTTTTCATACCCTCAAAAAAATCACGAATTTTGTAAAACATTCCATTGTATAGCTCAAGATTTTTGCCAAAAATTTCGATTTTTTTACAAAGTGAGTTTTGGATCAATTCGTATAGATATCAACATTTAGATAATAAATATGTACTAAGCACCTCTTTATTAATCAGAAACTACAATAAAAACTGCACTTTTCATACCCTCGAAAACATCACGAATTTTGTTAAAAATTCCATAGTATAGCTCATGATTTTTTCCAAAAATTTCGATTTTTTTACAACATGAGTTA
>JAUJYS010004766.1:0-11622 GCA_033995665.1 Melogona broelemanni | reverse complement strand
CTTCCCTGCCCCTCACATATCTCCATAGATACACGAGGGTGCAGTAATCCTGTAGTGCACCAGGCACTACGATGATTTAAAAAAAAAAAAAAAATGATGAATACTTTTAATGTGCCCAACTTGACCATTATATTGGTACCTCTAATTAACTAACATTGATAAAGTAACAAAATAATTCAACAATTTCCTTTCATTAATTTATTTGCTTAATTTGGGCATCACAATAACATTACGAAAATTGTGTAGTTGCTAGTTAATAAATTGCAGTCGCCTAATGAAAAATTTGGTATTTTAATTGCCGATTTACGTAATCATAAAAGAGAAAATTTGTGACTCATTTATAAAATATTTCAAACCTTAGGCTGCCTAATAAATAAAGCCCATGAAGTCGTTAAGGTACACCTACCCCATAGTTTGATACAAATGTTTTTAGATTTTCATTATCAGTTTATGAAAAACTGATATTTATACTGCTGCAATTTATTTATTATTTTATTTTGAGCTAAACTATTTGGTGCTAAACTTCTTTAAAAATGAATTGAACGTTTCGGCACCAACAAAAATCAGAAACTTTTTTTTAATGTAGACAAAGCGGTTGTGTAGAGAATTATAAATTTTCGCTTGGGAATTTTCTCCCACAAACTGAAATTTCAGTACTAAATTGTAATCTTAAATAGCTCAAAGCACATTATTGATCTTAACATGGCTCACTTTATTAAACAATACAATTCGGGTATATGAGTGGGGAGGGGTTACTTAACAGACAGGTCAGCCGTTTATTTTCCTGGACCAATAATTAAATTCGACAACAAATCCAGACTCCCACAGGAACTGAACAACGAAGTTGTGAGATTAGATCTCGGGCTTTGATCGAGTCTTCGCTTCCACCAGTGATTACCGGCGTTTATCTCCCGCCCTTCTTTCTTTCTCACACAACACACAATCCATACACCACCATCTCCCCTCTACTCTGTCCCTTTCAATTAATTACAACAGAAGCTGACTGGCTGGAAATCCTTTGATTTTCCCCTTCATTCTTTCTGACTGTCCAGGACTCCATTGAATCCGGTAATGGGTTTAATCATCGAAATACCCCCCCCCCCATCACGTGAAATGCACAACACAATGCACGAGCTTAAAACAAGTATATAAACTTGTCAATAAAGAAAATCGTCACTGCGCATTCTTACTTTTAGAGTGAATCACCCATTACTCGTACAGTCATCTTCAAGCTTTAAGGACGAATTATTGTCACTTTCGAAGGATTTAAACCACAAAAAGCTAATCACCTTAATCGGAAAACGGGCTTTCTAATGATCAATGGGAACTATTTCACTTCCACATTCGAGGTACCATGCGCCGTTCCTTAGTAAAATAATAAAAATTTGATACGGCGCATAATCACAAAAATATTTGAACAGCAACAAATGTTAACAGCTCTGAAAAATATATCTTAAATTTCGTTTGTCTGAATCCGATTTTCAAAAGTTGCCGCCTAAATTGTTCAATTCCATTACCTTGCCCCCTTCTCATAGTTTAACCCCTCCTGCCCTCTGAAGTGTACAAACGCACACAAATAAAATAATATGTTTTTAAAAAAGAACAAGAAATCCGGGACAGGACTGTATATGATTATGGACATGATATCAGTCCTGTCCTGGATTTCTTGTTCTTTTTTATATATCTTAGAAAACTTTATTTGCTGCATATGGGCCTAGTTCACGGATAATGTTAAGGCTCATGCTTGAAATCATTCGTGGTGGGTTTATGCACAATTCATCAAAATAGATTTACACGGCGGTGGACAAGGCACGACTTCCTTTCATTGTCCTGCATTAGAACATTAGCACGCACCGTGTGTCTAATGGCAGGTGGACCGGATAAGAGAGAACAACTTTTTTTACAACCACTTCTGAAGCCTAAACACACATTTCACCGGCACACAAAACCGGAAATGGACAAGATTGTCGCGGAGACGGCGCGAAATAACAACAAAAGAAAATAATTTCACGTCTTACATCCGGATCATACCGGGCTTGAGGCGATAATAAACAATGGTCAATAAAAAACGGGCTAAAAGTCAATAATAAACAATAAATAAATAATAAGCTAGAACATATTTATAAAATGTCAGCTATTTGTTTTATCAGCTAGCCGAAAAACTAAATAATCTGTTGTCATACGAAATTTAAAAGCTTTAACAGGATAAAAACAAGACTATTTTTTCCTAAAACATTGCTCCATGAAATATTTAAAAATTCGAACGAGGTACAAACTTTGACGGTCAGCAAACCCAGAATGGCGTTTAAAAAAAGTAGACAGGTGGCAGGTGCGTATAGCAATATTGCTTCGTCTTACCTAAAAGAATAAAAGAGAAAAAAAAGACGATTAGCAATTTGAAAAAATTAACATGAAAATGGAAATTCAACTAACCGTGAAGACAACGAAAAAAAAAAAAAAAACATAAGGAAAAAAACATGTAATTAAACAGTTCGTTGACATAACCCTAAACGACCCACTACAATTATATGTATTGCGGGTGACCGCAGTTTCTACCAGAATTGACCACCTGCATGGACAACGAGTTGTACTAATGAAATAACGCATTAACAATCCAACGAAAATAATCGACCGCTGGAGGGGAATAAATCTATTCATAACGATCGACAATGACGAGGATTGACTCCCCTCGCCTCACCGACTGGACCGCCCACCTTCCAAGCATATTTCGTTCACCACAATTCACACGAAAATGCATTTACCGGAGGGAAAATGAAATGGTTGTAGAGCGCCCTCTGATGGCGGTGACGTAGGGGTGATGGGAAACGAGAGGGACGCATGTGAGTCAACCGTGGTCGACATCAATCTTCATTCATTTAAGTTGTCCGGGCATCACACCAAAATGCAATCGGGAAGAGACGTGTCTACCATCGATCTGAATGTCACGACCCCCCCCCCCTACCCACTCTCTTACTCACCCCCAACCCCTCCACACGGTGATATTTCCAGACAGGAACTCCCACATCAATGATAGACATGCAGGTACGGTCCCCTTCCCCCGTGTTGGGTAGGAATGGCAAAGGAACGCCTCGTTCCAAGAAATTCGTTCCTTTTTTTTAGAAACAGTGGAACGTCCTCGTTGTTATTACTAGACGTTGGAACTTCCTTTTTTTAGGAACGTCCAATGATTTAGGACGTTCTACTAGATATAAATGTAAATCGCGACACGCTCGATGAACCGCTAAGAATTATTTGTTCCCATGGCTAAAAAAGCTTAAACCTTTTGAAATTCACAAGGAATAGTCGACGAAGAACATGGTAACAGTTATTTGTCATCATAATAGTTAGAAAATTGCGTTAAAAAATTAAATGTCTGCCGCACCGAACTCAAATTTTTGTTTGTTTATTTGCAAATCGAAGGAACGATGTACCTACTCGTTCATTTCTTATGGAGGAACAAGAGCTGTTCTTGAGCAATTTGTTGAGCTATTAATTATTAAACAATCTTATGGCCGCAGCTCTGATTGTCTCAATGTCTCAATGTCTTCTTAACCTCGAAACCATTTTAAATATTAAGAAACACAACCAGTTTACGGTAAAGATATAATATTCCTCGGCTTGGAATGAATATCTTACCCGAGGTTGTATATCCCACAGTTCTAAACGTGGCTCGATATCCTTGCAAAAAGCGCCCCCAGCGGACATATAGGTAACCCGGGAGAGATGGCCCCGAGTTCGCGTATCATGAAACCCACCTCCAGAATTCAGTAAGATGGACAACCAACCCCCAGACTCGATAAGGCGTGTAATTACATAGCGGATGCACGTATACTCAGGATAGGAGGGAAAGAGGGAAGGGAAAAGTATCTCCAAGAGCGAAACCTGGCTCGAGGGGGGGTTCCGACCCGGCAACAAAAAATTCAACGGAAGCGATGGGGGATGACGATGAGATTCCTGATTGGTCGATGGAGTCAGGGGGCCGAAAGGGGGCGGATGCAAAGGCACACAGAAGTTGGACAAAATAATGGAAACACCTCTATTTGTACACCATGCATGTTGCACCAATAGAGATGCTTCCATTATTTTGTCCAACCCCTGTAAATGTAGGAAACGTACAGGAGAAAAAAGGGAAATTGATCATCAAGCAAATTAGCGAGACATATTCAAAGGTTCAATCGGGTTTTTTTCCAGTAATGTATTTTGCGCGATGATTGTGTTGGGTTGTTGCGCTTAATTTAGGAATGTGCGGAATTCGTTTTGTGCAGAACGACAGAAGCAAAGTGATTTAATGAACCTGATGTTAGCGTACGGAACCTGACCGCAGGCATACAGGAATAATTAGATTCCAAGACGATACAGTATATGTTCCAAAATAATATGATTCAAGGCGTTTTAAGAAAAGAAAATATCTAGAAGCATGGATGAGATAAGACAGTCATATATTTCTGCTTCAAAAATGATTTAAGGTAACGCGGCTTGCAGATGGTGTGCCATTTTAGTTGTTAGATTAATGCACAACTTTCGCGTTAAAAAAATATTCGCACGATTTTTTAACGATCCCCCGCATAAAGTGAAATTCGGCTAAACACTACTCTACTCCAGTTCTGTTTCACCAAAAACTAAATTAAATTTCGGAAAGCGATATTGTGTGTCTTGATATGTCAGAGTCAGATAGTGAATGCATAATCCGGTAAACCCGAAGACGGCAAACATTTCATTTCCCAAACACCAAATCGGATTCATAAACAGGAATACAGGAAAAATACCACGTGACCCGTAAGCTAATCCAGTCATCTTTCAGACACACAACGACCATCGTCAGAGACAAGAGTCTTGGGGAAGCTGAAATAAATATCATTTACGCGCTGCTAGGATACCCATTTCCGAGTGCATACAGTAAGTGTATACTTACCATACACTGTACGCACGAGGGGGTAAGGAAGCCAAGTGCCAACAATATAGCAATCATAACCATAATGAAAAAAAAATAGCTCATGCAGCAATTCAATCCGATTATCATTTCTAGCCGAACGACAAAGCCGTATGATGAAGAAGAGCCTCCTCTCCTTGGTGGAGACCGTTACATGGACACACTGTACATCCTCTTCGGACCCTGGATGAAAATGCATGCACTATGAAAGCGAGCCCTCCACACGCGCCTGGACCATGTCAGGCACACGTTAATAAGAGTTCTACATGCATGTAGGTATTTTTAGATTTCGATGGAATAATTGGCCCCTCCCCCCAAGAGGCGACCTTATAATTTGGTATAATTTGGAATTTGGCCTAGGCTATGGTTCTGACCTAGGTGCCTGATAACGTACAGGCACGTGTCTTACGGCTTCACTTCCATTCCAAAGAAATGTATGAATTTTTCTCGCCCAAAAATTCTGGAGGTATAGGCCGCGATCCGAACCCGCGATCACGTGTACAGCTGGCTAGAAGGCTCACCACTTCACCACCGAAGCCTCCAATATTGCTACTATCATGACGTCACAGCGTGTCCTTTGAATTTGTGCACACAAAATGGCGGAAACTATGATTCATCATATTGGATGGGCTCTGTCAAAATCAAGTAAAAGTAAAAAATGGTTACGTTGAGGTCTCAGGAAGATGGGAGGCATGTTTGAGGCCGGTTATTATAATCGTGAAAGGATGAAAAGCGGACCGCGGTAAATGGCAACCCAGGGCAACCCCGACATTGTTTCTGACGAGGCCGTCTCCACCCACCCCACCCACTCCATCCACCCCCACCCCCCAATTGTTATGGTCGCCAGGAAGTGTCCATTATGCGTGTTCGTAATTAAACGAACATCAGAGAGAGAGACCCACACCCACACAATTTGTCTACTCCACCCACCATCTACACTAACTTCCACCTCGAGTCCCGCAACACATCGTCCACCTGTGCGGTGCGTGTGTGTACTCGTATCCTAATTTGCCCAATTTCGCGTCCCATTAAACGGGATGCGCCGCGCGGTTCAAACTACAGCTAATCTTGCATTTATAATTATGAACTCACGTTACTTTGTCCTAACATGAAGCACTGTACACATGCGTAAGCATGGGATAATAGAACCTTGGCATCTGTTGTAAATACTGCCATAAAAAAAATCGTTAGCTGTCTATTTTTATTTGTTTGCTATTTTTGACAATCACAATAGTGTTAGGATTCACACTTTTTTTCTACGATCCACGTTTTTTTAATGCGACACCTATAGGTAAGAAAAGAACGCGCGCAGCAACCGATTAAAAAAACAATAGGTAAGGAAAAACGTGGGCAGGACCCGATTAAAATAAAGTTTAGCAACTATAGCGTAAGAAAAAAAGCGTGTGCAGCACCCGATAAAAAAAAACTGCATAGGAAAGTGCGGGCGCAGCGTGAACTTTTTTAAGTTGTAAACTAATTTTGAAAAACACAAGTCCACACAGATATTCACGAAAATAAAAAATTAAATTTCGATTAGAATTTTGCCCGACATTTTCCCTGACCAAAATTCATTCCCCTGACTTTCCAAGTCAGTCTGAACCCAGCTTAACAATAAATAATATGCAAAAATATGACACGATATATATATTTTTTTTTTTTGTAAAAAAAAAATCTCATCTCTTAGCAAATTCCCCGCCGTGACCGTAACAGTAATCAATACAGCTAGCGATACGCAATTCGAGTGGCCACAATCCGAACCAGCCGTGCCGTCCCATCCCACCTAATAAGGAAAACCGTGACCAACCAGAGTTCCCAACACGGGATTATATCGGAAGCTGTCCCGAAACCAGCCTCGGATTCCGGGATCCGCATACAAACCGAAATTGGCCATTGGAGAGAGACCCTCGCGATTATAAATCCAGGAACGGCCGTTTAGAATAGTCAGATGAAAGGGAGACCGCGCCGCTCCGAGCAATACTGAAAGTGTGGTGGAGCAGTTTTAGTTTCCCCATTCAAACGTCATTACGAGCAATTGTGTATAGTCCGATTGCCGGCAAACTAGAGGGGGGTGGACATTCTGTTTGCCAAGTAACCCCTTTCAACGTTGATAAACAAGGAGGTTGAGGTCCTCGTTACGATATTGACTCTCGGGGCGCTGGCACAGCCCGCTAGTCAAAAACTTTATATCCCCAACGCCATCATTTCAATGGCAATTATGCACGTACATGTATTTTTTAATGAATATTGGAAGCCATTTCACTCGAAACCACTTGAGATCCCAATGCCGACATTGTGGTAATAAAAACATTTAGTGTTAAAAGTGCGTGTATTTTTTACTACTAATTTATGTATTTTGCGCCTTTTTATGTATTTTTTAAATATTTTTATTGAGAATCAATGATCGTCATCACTGAAGTGAATATCACAATAGGAGATTCTGTACCTCTCATCGCGTGAGCAATTGCGGAGGGGCACATTTTTAACAGTACCTCAGGATATAATAACGAAATCCCGAGCTAGGAATCGAACCCGGGATCACCGCACACATGGCAGATACTCTACCACTGATCTACGACGACCGTATCTTCCTTAAGGATTAGGAATGAAGCCGTGGGAGCGGTACCTGTACTTAAGAATGCAACTTTGTTGTTGTGTCCCTCGCGTCGTCTCCGGACCCCGATCCTCGATCCCCCGATCCCCCTGGTGACTTCAGGGAGCAGAAGCCCCCTGAGTTTTCTTGGCAGAATACATAGGTGGTTCCATCATTGTTAGGTGCGCGTAAATCATCAATTAAAATATTCAAGCCTAAGAAGGCCAAGAATTCCATATTCAAGCATCTATTGAAGTCTAAATTCCATGGTGGGGGTGGTAGGTTAATGGACTCCGACAACTGCAAATTGCTATCATCAGCCGAAAGCCCTAAAGACGAAACGAGCGTCACCTAGTGATGGAGCGCAGCGCCCATACATTGTCTGGCGTGGCTACGTTGATAAATGGGAGTCAGCGTAGACAGTGGGTGGCATAATTAGCAAGGTTGAAGACACTCTCGCAAAAAGTAACTCTTGACTATGCTGCTGAGCAACGAGCGTATTATGCAACCTTGTGGGATGGGGAGGGAGGGAGGGGGCGTTGCATTGTTAGGAAAGGAATTGGAGGGATAAACTTGTACAGCAATAGCCGACTATGTTTCTTGTTGGTTTTTTTTTCTGCTTTTTAGCGCGATTTCGGATTTAGGTCAGTGTTCCTTGATTTTTTGCGAGTTCTTCCCCTCCACGTGGGAAATCGGAACCATTCAGACCGTTTTAGCGAAGGCGCATCAAAAAAAATATTATTTTTTTTCAAAAATGGCAACGTGACCGCGTCCGTTCTTACTAAGACCTTCCCCATCCAACCCACTTGTATTTAAAAAAAAAATTATTTCCGCCGGAAACGGATCAAAAGGTGGGAACTAAACTGATACTAAAATGGTCACGCAAGGTTGTTTCATTACCAACTTTTTAAACCTTCAAGCCACTAGGCACGTCTCATGGTATCATCAGCTAACTGTACTGTTTCGCTTGTTTCTGCTTCTCTTTCCGTGAAACTGAATTTGTGAGGGATACATCTGATGAAATTGTGCCCCTCACATATTGGCTTAGCAACACGACAGGTACAGAATCCAATTAGAAATATTAATTATTTGTTAAAGACGCGCAAAATTTGCAAAGGGTCTCAGGAAGGAATGAGGTGCATGCACTGGCCGGGACATTCGATACGTCCCATACAAGCGTGCCCCTCTTTTGTTTATGCGAATGTAACTTCGCGAATGTAACAAAAACGGACAGATGTTCGCAGACCCCTGCTTCAATATGCATGAATACGCATTTCATACGGTGTTAGTTTGCTTTGGGGCAATATGTGAAGCGGGGATTAAATGTTGGGAAAATTGCGACAAAACAAGTTTGCTTCGGGACAGATAAGAAATTTTCGCATTTTCGCATTTCTGATACGCTCAATGAGTTTTTCTGATCTGCAGTCTGATTTGGCCACTTGGATAAACATTTTTTTTATGGTGTTTCAAACATAAATGTTAGACGTAAAAATTATATAGGAATTTCCCTCAAATCTTTTTACATCTCTCGATTGGAACTTTTCCAATTCGTAATCGCAAATAAAATTTGTGGCTGAAGTATTTTAATTTTTATTGACAATCAGAGATCGTCATCACTGAAGCCCGAACCGGGAATCGACGCACGCAGGGCTGATGCTCTGCTACTGAGCTACGTACGACGACCGCACAAAAATTTTACCCTAAGTGTTCAGATATAGACTTTCGCTGGGATAGAAGAGCGCCAATTCAATTATCATTGCCACTAAAAAGCAATATTTGTCCAATTCCTCTCAACGACAATGCTCTGAAATAATGCATATTTCATTTTTTCCCTGCGGACGCAGCACCTATGATCTCAATATCCAAGATGGCCGCCTAATCCCGTCACAAACCTTGACACTAAAATCCATACCAGACCCTATAACTTGCAAGCAGACAAAAACCGCATGTAGCCACCGAACGCTAGGGTCTAAGTACGTTTCCGCACGAATTACCCCGCAAGTGCTTCCCCAATATAATTGCTAGAAAAAGGCGGTTATCTGATTTGTCTTCATTACTACATGTTCATGCTCGCCAACGGCCACGACTTTTTTTTCACCAGTAGTGAATAAAAATTGTGCACGATAAAAATTAGATTTTCCAACCAGAAAACCACTTTCGATTTTTTTTCTTCTTCAACTAATGCTCGGCTTTGCTAAACCGATTCGCTCGACTGCTGTTGCTCTAATTTTACCAGATTTTTATAGGCATTTCCCTGTTCTTCTGCTGGTTTATTGACTAGTGGCACGCTACCCCCTCAACTGATCGTGAACAGTTGCGAGCACCTCATCACCTACTATCCTGAAACCACGCGCGCATTTGTTGAAGACACACGTACAACCATCAGAGAATCGTTCAGACGCCACTTCAACGGCAATCCTTGCAGAAAGTAAAGACACGGGGAACGTGCACGTGGGGTCTCATGGAGATATTACATCGTAAATCAAGCAGTGCCAAGCCGTTGAGCCGTCCCGTTTTGATTGACGGGTTTTCCAATGAAACGAAATTAATTACGTGCAAACCATCAGATGTCGTGATTGTAAAAAAACAAAACACGTATGGTTAACATTGTGTGGCTTGTAGTGCCTGTAGGAACGAAATTGGTTTTAAAAATTTTGATTGTGAAATATTTTATTCCTGGTGCTGAAATAGAAATATTTCCCAACCTTTTAAAGGAGTTACGCGTGTGTACGTTCTACGAAGTTTCATTTTTTAAAATCTGCTATTCTTTTTATTTGCTTGATGCAATTCATTTTGGATTTTCAAAAATTATCTTTGAATTTTGCTCAATTCTTTTACAATTTTTCTGAATTCTTTTTGAATTTTGCTGAATTATTTTTGAATTTTGCTGAATTATTTTATATTTTTTAATGTTGCTGATTTTATTTTTTTCTGCATGTGCAACTTGATTTACACGCGGATCTTATTAGTATTATTGTTATGTTTTGTTAATAGGCGACAGGTTGGCATGTCAGCAGATACTGACCAACAAAAACAACAACCCGAAAAATAAAAAAGTACAAGTCAACAAGGACATGAAACTCGATTGTAAACAATTGCAGCCGACCGACTTGGCTCATTTCTCGCAGCTAATTTTCCTGGTTGATTCAAAAAGTATACCGGAAGAGCGCGTCTATTTTTAATCACTTTCTTCCCGCCTGTTCCTGTTCGTTTTGCATACGGGCTTTGAGGGCAAGTATATTAAATAACAAAAGGACACGTCTGAGTTTTTATTTAGATTAGCCGCATGCTTAAATACCGGTCTGCAGTGCTTGGTTGACTATCTTGGTGGACTGGGAAAATGTGAGTCGGTCATCGAATTACAGCGGTTATGCGATCCATTCGATTGGTTTCGTTCGATATTTTTGGTTGTTTTATTAAATGGGTTTAAATTAAAAAAAAAAAATTGTAATAATTATTTCCAATAAATACTGGACATGACCAGAGAGAAAACGCCTTTTGAAGAACGAGAAACTGATATCAAAGATTTGGCAACCTGCTTCTACCGAGCTTTTATCGTACTAGTGTAACAACGTTTTGCTATAGAACTTTGGTAGTCGCTTGCGAAATGGTTGCACCACGCCATCTGTTGCTAAATGCAGGCAACTTCAATTATCATATAACTAACTACTGTAGAACACTGAACAGTAGGGTATGTAATAAGAGGAAATAAAAAAAAAAAATGTTGGTCTAACATTACGGTTGTTTGGAGGGTGAAACGGTGGCCACTCAGGCACACGGAAAACATCAATCACAAATCGGTATCGAGCCAGAATCCATAATTCTGGTTTTTTATCTAGCTTGACAAAGAAGACCTTCTTTGTCAAGCTATTGCAATCCAACGGCTCCTACTACAATCATCCCTTAAAATGGTTTTTTATCTGCACTATGTGAAACAATAATTTAAAATAAAAAATAGTTTCCCAACCTGCTCAGAAGTTAGCTGACGTTCTGAGGTTGAGAGTACCTGCTACTGGATGGAATTGGCTGGGAGCGGTGGCGCGTTCCTGTAACCCCGCTGCTGGGAAGCGTACTAACCGATGGCTCATGAGCCTACGGTCCC
>JAUJYS010004765.1:0-11624 GCA_033995665.1 Melogona broelemanni | reverse complement strand
TGGAATAGCCAGACTGCAGGATCCACCCCTAAGCTCTGGACTCCTTAATGGAAGCTCAGGGGTGACGCCAGTACCCCCGGCTAACGAATAAACGGAAGCCTGCGCCGGGAATCGAACCTGGGATCGTCGGCTTCGTAGGATGTCCCCATCACCACTGAGCCGGCTGTACGTACATTTTAAATAACTGTCTACAGTCAATCTACTGTATGTAAGAGGACGTAAAGTATTTAGGGACGAGGCAGGGGTGGCCAATTTGTGGCTAATAAATACTTTATTTTTTCTATGTTATGTTATATTTACAATGATTGGCTACCACTGCTACAAAACTCGGAATATACCGTATATAATTTCATTAGCAGACGCAAACGGGATACTTTCGCAAACTCTCCCGATTCAGACAAGCGAGAGACGATTCCCCGTAATGAAGAATTGAGACACAGACAGAGGAGAAACGAGAGTGACGTTGACACGCAACGTAAAAGCCGATATTGGTAGATGTCGCCTACATTCTAATGAGGGCAGCCCGAATTGAAATTGCCCCTTTTGTACCGTCTGGTCGTTTGTTTATTCGGCACCTGCTGGTGGTCGCAGAACCAGACACTAAATCGATGTACACACGCGAGCATGCACGTACAGCACCGACGGCAACAAACTTTGTTGCTAGTCAAGAAAATCGACTTGGTCGAGGGAAAAAATTGAAGTTTGCAAAAAATAACAACTTCGACATTGACTTATGAAGCCAAAAAAACTGAATTCAGCGATTCAAATAATAGAACTGAAGCATTCATTAGTCTCGGGCATCTCAATTAAGTAAATTATTCACCCATTCTCAAAAAGAAGCACTGCAGGAGTAAAGTGAGGAGGCGGCGGTGGCATAGTGGTTAGCGTGTTCGCTTTCAATGTCCGAGACGCAATGATCAAATCCCAAACGAGACCTCCGGAATTTTTCGGGCGAGAAAATTCGTAGTAAAACCAGAAGTAAACAATGTACAATGTACGACTATGAAACAGTGTACGACTTCGTCGTAGCCCGGTCGGTTTAGCGACCCAATTGTGGTATGACGGTCCCGGGTTCGATTCCCGGCGCGGGTTCTGTCAGTGAAATTCAAACAGTGCCATTGCACCACGAGGGTTACAGAATCCACAGTGGTGCTATTTACTAGTGATTGTAAAAAAGAATCCCACCGGTTACAATACAAAAGAACACGGAATTATTTGTTCGGGAATGCCAGTCGAAACGCATGTCATGTACATGTCAGTCAGACGAATTTACCAAGGGGAAATCTCGATGTCTAGTCTAAATGTGTTGCCATCGCTGGATGAACATCTAGAACACGACTTCGTGGGGGTTTCGCGTTCCCTAGGAACGCTGCCAAGTAGAAGCACGTGCCTGGCACGTGAACACCGGCATCGGGTTCCAGAACATTCCATCGGGGGAGCACACAGCACGTCTAACGGCCTCTGGTGATAATAGGCGAATCAGATTCAGCCGCGAAGATAGTACACGATTCGTGTTTATCGGAGATCTGCGTACTCTTTGGCAACAGCGAGTGGAAGGCAGAAACGTCAAAAAAGCTTATTATGAGGAAGGACTGGAAAACTTTTCCTACTGAAAATTTTGGCAACCGTCGTCAAAGATTGTCGCAATAAATGAATAGTGGCGTCGTCGGTTACACGCGTCATCTTAGAACGTAAACATACTACGCATTTGTAACGTAAAAGATCACAAACAAGATATTATAGCCTAATGGCAACTTTGGACCAGAATCAAGAGTCACCACCTCGTTCAAAAACCAACTGCGGCTACGGGGTACATTCGCTCAAATAAATATTTTAAGGAGATTTCAATAACCGTTTTGCAGCCAAGCAACTAAAAAATGTCGAGCAGCCACGTCGAAAATACATGGACATGGTAGCTGAATGTTTGTCTCACGTTTTCGAAATATAACACTTGCTATTATTACATCTCAAACGCTTTTTTTCCACATTAGATGACTCATTGGCATCCACACATCGGCAAGGCAAGCGTATTCTGGATGGAGATCAGCAGAGATTTCAGCAACAAGAATTACTACCCTTAACCACGAAACCAAGATCATCGACCAAAATATAATTATAAGGTGATGAGACCTATTATCAAGATGAATTATACCACAACTGCGACAAATTTGCAATACCGTGCAAGAAAACACACGATAGGCCTGCCATGGAAGTAAAGCAGTGGGGCGAGCGTGAGCCTGTACCATGTACACGTTAAAGATCCCTGCCTAGGTCTGAATCCTAGGCTAGCCAAAAATTGTTAGGTCGTCACATCAGTGAGA
Organism: Melogona broelemanni; assembly: GCA_033995665.1. Taxonomy (NCBI): domain Eukaryota; kingdom Metazoa; phylum Arthropoda; class Diplopoda; order Chordeumatida; family Chordeumatidae; genus Melogona; species Melogona broelemanni. The sequence goes on along the minus strand of JAUJYS010004765.1, from coordinate 9,303 downwards.
AGGGACGGGATTTGTTAAGACGGAAACGTAAAAAGGTGCCTTTTACAAGAGTTCGAAAAAGAGCAAATACTGGTTTTATCCCCTCCCCCCCCCTGAATGCCATTGACACTGCGCAGCGACGATCAGCTGTGATCCGCGTTGCAGTGGCCGGCTTTCGACGAACCCCCCCTTTGTTCCTTGATCTTCGCCGCGGTCGAGATTTTCGTACGGCCGTGACCGCACACTGTTCACTGGAAATTCAATGTTACACTTACAGGTGGTTGTTGTCGGGTCCACGGTGTCTCTTACGCCTTAATTTCCTTGAATTTTGAAGCAAATAACATTTTTCTCGCGATTTTGATCACCACTTTACTAAATCGATGACAACGGAGGCGGACATGTTTTTGGACTGTGTCACCAGCGTTGTCCCTAATAAATTTATTTTCTTCTAATATTTTAATTAAAATCAAATTTAAAACAATACCATTTTTGTAATATTTAAAGCTATTTGTAAGTATTTTTTAATTAAATTTCACAGTGTTGTAACATAAGACTAATTTATAATTTTATTTTTTTCTGAAAATAAATTCGAATCTCCAGCATCTGGTCACTGTGAGCATGACTAATCTTAATTCATTATTTGACCGCCAGGTTGCAGAGCAGCACATTAGCACTATGGCGCGCACATTTGGGCGCGCATTACAAATCAAACTTCTACAGGCTTGCCCATTTATTTAGCCAATGATCGAGGTTCAATGTCGGGCCTTTATCCTGATTAAAACAAAGTGCCTTGTCAATTATATCGCCTTATCTCTCGAGTGACTGAGGTGGGCCGTAAGCGTTGAAAAGCGTTTATGGTCCGTTTGGCAGCGAGCTTTCGTTGTTTCGATGGGTTTTCTTGTTGGGGGACTTGGGGCTACTTCCAGTTGTGAGGTCCATGATCCAGATCTGTGTGTTGTGCAGGAAAACATCAGGGGGAGCTTTGGCAATTTTTAGATGGAGTCAGTTTTGAGTTTGTTCTGGAGCACGCATTGGATCTTTAGCTTCCCGCAAAATTTTAAGGCACATTGAAAAATATTTTTTATCGATAATTTGATGCTTCGGTTTTATTTTATTATTTTTTTTTGCAACTTTTCGAAAAATGGTAAATTTGGAAAATTGGTAAATTTAATATAACTGTTTACCATGTTAAAATTTTGATTTTTCTACGAGCATTAAAGAAGTATTGAAGCATGGAAGAAAAATTGCGTTGAATGTAAACAGATGGCAGTGCAAAGGTCACAAGGATTGACTGGTTAGCAAGGCATTTGCATATTGCTTGCTGATTGGCTGGCTTTTTATTAGGCGTTATTTTCCAGAATAGCCTATCCACACAACAATACCGGTCAGTTTTCACCGCAATGCGCTATTTTATTATGATTATTTATTTTTGCGCTTATTGTTACCGCACACATTATTGCAATGAGAATGGTTAGTCGACGAATATAATTAATTTTTATGGCGAATACAAACACCGTCAGTGCGTATCAGTAGTTGCGCTTGACAGGAATTTTGAGAGAGCTTCTTTGAACCATTTGCCGGATAACGTTGTAAAACAAATATGCTGGCACAAACGTTTTGTTTTGTAAGTCTCGTTTCGTTGGCGTTTTCGATAAGTTTCAATGAGGTAAGTTATATTGCCGTAATATTTTTAGACTAAATTAACTAATTGCAGGGTGCACACTCCCACATAAAAACATTCATTTTTTTACTGACATAAAAAATATATTATGCGCTTGTTTAGGATTATTTCCTTCGACCTTACGATGCAGGAACACTGAAAGACCCACGTACGTATAATCACGCAAACCATGGTTTAATGCATTTATCGATAAAACTTACGGAAGGTCACCTGTAATTTTTAGTGAATTTCGCCTGCTTGCATTGGACTCCTTGGATAAGCGCTGATCTTCCTTCGGGCGAAGGCGACTGGTAATTAATGACGACCCTGTGAAATAATTAATATTCTATTTTTCTCCCCACACCCCCAATAATTGATATTGTTTGACTAACATTTTGTATCCATTGAAGGGAGACTATTAGTGCACCAGGAGACAAAGGCAGACCTGGAACCATCAACAAGCAGAATCCGGTAGGTATTAAATCAAAATGACATTTTTTATTGTCTGCTCTGCTCTAATATGTCAAACCACAAATTTACGATGTAAAAACTATTGTGTAGGCGCCAGTTGTTTTATAAATTGCCAGACTTTTAAGTTTGGGGCTCAAAATTAAATTATAGCTACCGAAAAAAATATTTATATTGTTTTTTAATTTGAATTAATTAATATCACTGGACAGGATCTGGATATTTGCAATACGCCGGTCACCGTGCAATGCCGCAGCCGGTTGGACAACGAATCTTGGACGAGTGTCTACGATGAACTTTCCGTGCCGTGCGCCACGCAGAAAGGCCTGGTGTGTCGGACACAAGATCAGCCTAACGAGAGACTGTGCAGGGACTACGAAATCAGATTCCTCTGTTGGAGTAAGTATGGCATAGGTTTATTTATTCTAATTTTTTTATTTGCTCTATGCATGGTCTGTCGCATTCAGAATTACCTCGGAAATTCTGTTTTAAAACTGTCTTTACGAAAACTGTTCACAGAAGACTGTCCACAATTAGAATGGAGCGAGTGGATGGATTTTGACAAACCAGATGGTCACGGAGAAATGGAAATCCTCGGAGAGACAATTCCCAAAGATCGGGTAACAATGCTAAAAATTTTAAAGAACGTTTGACATTGTATTGATTCTAAAACTAAAGACTATACTGTCACTTAAAGTTAAATATTGTTCCCGCATGACTAACCAAATGGCGAATTCAATTTAGCAAGTGACTGCAACTTAACCAATGGTGCGACCACCCTGTAACTACAAGTGCCTAAAATATCCCTTTCATTTTCAGTGGCCGTGCTCGGGAGGCGAAATTCCGATCGACGCCCAATGCGAAACTCTCACCGGCATCCGAGCGTTTCAATCGAAGAAGCGGGGACTGAAATGTTCGAACATGGGATTGTCTTGTCTCAACGCACTACAAGGGCCAGACTGCAACTGCAACAATTTTAAAGTGCGATTTTTGTGCCCGGTTAGGCAATATTTTCCCAGTGGCTACAAGCATGCGCCGTTGTTTTCGAAGAACTACTAAGTTAACCATTCATTAACAATGAATTACGTATTTATGTTTTTTATTTACCCGTTCTGTTAAATAATTTTATCCGCAGTTGTTTTTTGTTGGAAATAGAATTGATCAGTATCATAGTAAAATGCTTTTTTTGTGTTTAATCTAAATATTTGGTCACGTGTAACTGTAATTATTTGTTATTTTGCGCCATTTATTATTAGTCATTTGGCTACCTGCAAATTCAATTGCATTAAATACAATAATAGACAAATAAACTTAAATGACTTTGCTTTGACATTTGCGAATACTGGAGTTATTGAACATCCTCAAATTGACAATTACGAAACAACTAATATAATGTAAGTTCCAATACATAGGCTCTTATTGAAAACATATTTTAAATTATTCGAAACTAAAAATGAATAACTGCACTTTTATTATAAAAATATTCACCATACATAAACTCGTTTGCGAGTACCAACATAGGTCGCTTGTTCGAATAAATAGGGCTAGATCTGTGAAGATCCTGTACAAATAAGTGATGAATAGTTGGTACTTTAGAAGACCGCTATCGTTCTAAAGCAAATTCTAGCCCATGCACATCTGTATATAAAAACACTGGAATCGTTGAAAATCCCATTATGAATAGGCAATGGTTCGGTGATTACAAATCAATTTGGCGATAGCAAGTGAGGTTCAAAACCCGAAAGCATGTGGTGCTACCGGGCAGTGTTCATAAAGGGCTCGGAGAAGCAACTAGAAGAAACAAATTCATTTGTTCATTAAGACACTGCATGTCAAATATATAGTTTCATAAATAAGCTAGAACACTACTCGTGTATAAATAACTCGGGTCTTGGTGCTACAGACACACAGTTACTATTAACTAGCATTCAAATTAGTAATTTTATCAGTTGTTAGTATCGGTTGGATATTAAGCGAGCGGCAAGCAGCGATATGCTTTTATTAACTGAGGGCGACCAAATATTTTGCATTCATTTATATTTACTTGCGTAACGACAAATTAATGTTAAAGTTAACTTTTTTTAATTATGGTAATACAGGCACGATCTGTGCTGCCTCTAGTGGTTGGCGGCGCACACTACATTTGTTGGGTAATTTTCACGGTGTGAGAATACAATTTTTCTTCTAAAATAATAATAATGAAGAGCCAGTTTCGAGTGAATGGAAAATGTTAAACATGTATCGATGACGTTGATCTCCGAAAGAATATTTAATTGTAAACTAAACAAATTAATATGGCCAAAACATTTAATAAATATAGCATGCATTTTCCACAAATTAATTAACATTCTACTTTCTTAGAAAAAAATGGCAAGCTGACCATATGAAACGTGTGGAAGAGCAAACTTCAATCAAACGATGGATGAAACAGCATTGCCACTACATCAAACTCATTCATGTAATGGCGAAAACACGGTATATTAAATTATGTTATCAAATTCAATGAACTGGTTGCTTCATTAAGTAATAATTGAAAAATTAAAAAAAAGTCTCGCAAAATTACTGGCATATACTTCAAATTTTCGGTTGGAATTTAAAAGTGACAACCTGGTCAAATAACAGCAGATTCACTAGGTTATGTGGCAATACCGTTCAAAGTCTGTGCAAGTGACAGGGATGTAAATTTTTTTTACAATGTACAAATATCCACACGCATAACGTTTGCGGTCATTTTCAGTTTACATTGATGTCACGGCATGGTACAACTGCCCAAATGCAACATGAACTTTTACTTGGGCACATTGAAAATAATTAAACTTTTATGCAGAAAATGCAATGGTGAAAAAAAATGTACCCGTTCTGCACTATGGTGCAGCACCGGTACATTTTTTCATCACCATAAAATTTTGACTGACATCAATACTGACCCTGATCTTTTGATAACTTACGAGGAAACCAACGTTGCATGGAATGACAGTCTGGTCCCCCTGCGGTCGACATAATGCAACACTGATAACATTGGCGAACAAATAACATGGACGTGAAAACAACAGTGCGTCCCACACCAAACAATATTCAGACGAACGAGATTAACGTGAGATGCGATGTAGAAATACACTCTTAACAAATACGACCCAACATCAAAAATGATCACTGCCCAGGAAATCCATGTCCGACCCATTATTCCCATGGTGCCCCTTGTCCTGAGCCCCTCCCATAATGACGTCACTTGAGATTGCAGCGCTGTAGCGTCGTCTACCCACACTTTCCTGACATTAAAAACACAGATTAAATTTGCAATAAAAACGCATTTTCGACGCCTTAAAACCTAAGGTGAAACATTCTCTGCCATCAACAAAGCGCTATCAGTGGTGTCTATTGCTGGATCACGTAATATAATAATAGCAATAATAATAATAATACAAATGCAAATAGGCTAATACAATTAGGCTACAATTCTATAATTTTCAGATCAAACACATGCGTTCAATCATTAATTGTCACAAACCTTATAAAAATGGATGCGAGTTGAATTAAGTTTCAACACTAAACCTTGGGAATTCCAATCCTAAATTCCCTACGCCCCCCCTCCCCCCAAATTTGCCCGCACATACTCGGTCACTCTCGCTCGAGTTATTTCCTTCTTCAACAGGAGCTTGCGTCGGTAATGCAAAATGTATAAAATATAAGCTGCGCTGACCTCATAAATATTCTCTCTATACTTCACTACATCAAAAGGTGTCTCAATGCAACTGCGCTACATCGAAACGATGATTACTAACTAAAATCGATTCGAATCGGTGGATCGACGAGATTCGAGAAGTTCAAACAGTACGAAGAACCAACAAATCTCTCCTTTCGCGGACGCACACGTATTAAAAAAATAATATTGTCGTAGCTAAGATAGTCTACCAATCTGTAGATACGAAATTAATGCTAAAAACTGGATTTGGGTGTGGTGGCTAATTTTCTCTTCTTTTTTTTTAGGGTGTGTGAAGAAGTCTCATACATATTATGTACAATATACAAGCATTTACAGTTTGGCAACTAAACGAGCAAAAATTAAATTACAAGCGATTAAAAAAAAACCAGGGGAATATGAAATTGTACAGAGCCGCACACATTTGGAGGTGGGTGATTTGGGGTTGGGGGAGTGACGGACACATGATGGAATTTCAGTCACAATATGGTCATCAAACACATGCAACACACACAACCGGCAACGCGCCAAACACGACCGGTAACTACTAGTGTGCTCACCGGGCGCAGATTCAGAAACTTAAAACCGACCATCGTGCGAACGAAAGTTTATTCCCCACAGTTGCTGCATCACGTGAGGCGAACTCGCACACACGAACTCGCACACACACACGCACACAGATAGTCTCGCTTCCAGGCACTCCGGTGGTTGCGTCTAGCACACGACAACTCGGGAGGTTAGGTCTGAATCTTGGGTCGGATCCGAGCAGCCTATTTTCGCTACTACGAGAATAGCCCCCTCCCCCCTCAATCGTTCGAGTCCCCCACCACCGTGGAGAAGCGGCTCGTTCAGCTCACTCATCGCGTCTTGTTGCGCTTTCGTTTCTTGCGCTTGGCAGCGCCCATACCTGGTAGCGGCTGCTCGGTGGTCGGGGTGGTTGGATTGGAGTTGCTATCGGCTCCCTCCTGGTCTCCGTCGCCGTCTTCGTCTGGACCTGTGAACATTCACACATGGAATTAGCATTTGAGTATTGCGTTTCCAACCAGAATATTTCCAATCAGAATATCAAGTTGCACCCCCACATAGCTATTCTACTGAAACAGCGCCAGGGTAAAAATAAGTGATTTTCTCCGCAACCTTACGAATAATAAAATAACGAAAAACTGAACACAATGCACTTACTGTTTTCATTTCCTTGGTTTGATTCGAAATTGGCATTTTCCCTTTCGGGCGTTCGTAGCTCCAAGCCCATTGTCTTGGCCGTCGTAGTTTCAATCTATAAGAAATCAACATATTTATCATCGACGAGCGAATGGAATTGTTGGACGTAACACGACAAGAAAATACAGCTACAATAAAATATAAATTGGAACTACAACAAAAAAGGCAAACTATAAATTTGAACAAATAGAGTATGTATGTTAAGCTAGCACAGCGGGCAGCTATGACTAAATAGTGTAATCTACGTTGACAGCCTATCACGGCATTTCGGTATTTATTCTTTGATGTGCGTGATCGTCAACTGCTGGAGCAACCATAGTAGTACAGAGAGTGAAAGAACAAAAACGTGAAAATCTACCATTTTTCTCATTCAATTTAGCTTAAAAAGTGTTTAAGTAAAAAAAATAGATATATCCGTATTAGCACTTCCTTTGTAGGTATGTATTCCTAGGTGCACATGAAAAAATAACAAAGCAACGTAAAGATGAATGCAAGCAAAAAATATAAACAAAAAGGTGGCGTGAGCGCTGGAGACGCAGCAAACAGTGGCAACGGCAATTGTAAATAAACGCACTTTCGACTGACACAACGACCACAAAGCATGCCACTAATTACAACCAGAGTCGGCAGAATGAAATTTGATTAAATAACCCAAATTTTATGACTATCGACCGACTATAATAACGGAAATCTAATCTGAATCTACTGAACCGCTATCAAAAATGAATAATCAAATAATATGAATAATAATAATATTATAATATCAAACTTGACATTTTTTGTAGATTTCCATTTTGATTAAGAAACATTAATTAAACACTATTTTATTTAAAATACGTTTATGCTAAATTGAGTGAAAAGTTAATTTTCTATTTTCATTTTATTTGTGACCATTGCAGTGAAAATCACTACAGGAAATTCGGGATCCCTCGCGTCACCATGGCAATATGTGAGGGGCACATTCTTAACAGTATCGAGAGCTGGACTGAAATCCGACTGGGCTAGACTGGTTGATTTTCAAGTCATTCAAATTCCTTTAAAATTAAAAGGGGAAAATTATCTTCGCCAACCCTGGTTCAGACACTGACAAGCTTTAGACGGCAGCAAGCTCTGCGTGCGTCGTACCTCTTTCTCAATAGTTTTCTCTACGTATTCGATCGTGCGCAGCACCAATTTGCCCGTGACCTCGTCAACCACTTCCTCCGTCCTGCGCGTCACCTTCTCGCCGACGACGCGCTCGGACTCCTTTACTCGTGTCTCCTCGCCGCGGCAAGTCAAGTAGAGTTTGGGAAAGTCCTCGGAGGTCGGCCTCAGTGCCGCCATGGGCTAATTTAGAACACGATTCGACGTAGCACATATGGGGCGAGGATGGTGGGGGCGAAAGAATGTTAAGAACGAGAACGAAAAGGGGTGACCGTGTTAGGAAAGAAAAGGGGAGTTGCGAGAGAAAGAAAAAAATATAGGCGATGGTTAGCATGTTAGTATTTGAGAGCAGCAGCCGTGATGATGACCACAAGCGCCAGATATTATTTCTTCTAAAAAAAACAAAAGCTGATTTAGGCTTTTTTCTTAAAAGGAAAATAAGAAGCAAAATCATGCTTCGCAAATGATAGGACATAGAGGGTTTAGACGGGACGAATCGGGATGACAATAGTTTTCTTACCGCTTTGCCAAGTCCTTGTCCGTTGCCGATTTTGCCTTTCAACTTTCCGTCGATGAAATCCTTATTTTCTGCGGCCGCCGATAAATACAAAAAAGCGTGTCCAAAACGATAAGATTAGCAACAATGATCAAAGCGCATTATCAAAGATTGAAGTTTCCTCCAAACTCAAAAACACGCAATTATTATTGGGGGGAGATTAAAAACGACTTCGTCAATTCATCTTACCCAGCGTGAATTCCGTGAGCAAGGTGTGGCTTTGATTTCCCTCCGTAATTTCGTTGATTTTCGCAATGTACATTTCGGCCTTTAGCGCATCCTCTTCTAAAGATTTTAGCCTAAAACCAGCAAAATAGCAAATATTTTTTAAATATATGATCATGATCATAAATAATAACATTTTTTTCATCTTCACACATATATTATTATGCATGTGTTCATTTTAAAGATAATTTACAAAATAGAACAATTTAGTAAACAAAATAATTTGAAAAAATGAATGAGCAAATAATAATTTGTGTTAGTTTAAAAAAGTTACGTACATTCCAGTACCACAGAATCGAATAAACGAAAGCCTGCGCCGGGAATCGAGCCAGGGACCACCCGCTTAGTAGT
>JAUJYS010004764.1:0-11627 GCA_033995665.1 Melogona broelemanni | reverse complement strand
ACGTTCCTTTTTTGATCGGAGGAACGGGAACGGGAACTAGTTCCTTTTCAAAAGGAACGAACCCAACACTGCCTACAATACGTGTGCTTTGAACACCTTATTTCTGGGCTTCGCGTCCAGTTTACAATACACGTGCACCTACACACTTTTTACATCGCCAAATACTACGCCAAATACTACAAAAGACTACACCAAATACACCATGACAATGTCGATAGATACTGAAGTAGGCAAAGTAATATCTGCACGCGTTCATAGCATTATGAGTACATCTAAAAATACAAGAGGGGGTGTGTAGATACTCGTTCCAAATATTCCATACATTTTCCTATCTGATGTGGAACTAGCATTATGAGTCACGTCTAATATGGAGGGAGTGGGTAAAGTGTGGGGGTAGAAAAGGGCTGTTGGTTTACGATTAGTGCTTCTATTAGAAGTGGGGAGAAAGTGGTTTGGGAGAATGACCCCTCCCCCACAGTGACATAGCGAACGTAACCTCCTCCTGAGATCATGCAGAATTTCTTGTATTATTGTATCATGGAGATTCATCCGGATATCATGTAAAAATGTCAGTCTCTTTTATTTTTGGAATTGAGCTAAAATTTGAAATGGAATTAATTAAAAGTCCAACAATAGAAAACGATCCCACCAATTAAACTGCACGTAACAGAAATAAAATAAGCCAATGGCGCCCGTGACTTTTCACGTGCACAGGCTAACAGGGTGTCACAGAAATATATGGGCCATTTAATTTGGTGGAAAATAAGTAAAAAGAAAAATGAGAAAACGCTCCCGCACACAAAATTGCACGTGACAGAATGAAAAAGTAAAAATGACGTTCTGTTTCCATATGTGCACGTGATTCATCACGTGTACACAAATTTGTACCGGGAGCCTCAGGAGGATATTAGCCATTTAATTTCGTGGGCATGCACCCAAAATGGGTTCGATCCTACCGGATGAATGGCTTGTCTGTGTTATATAAAGCTGACGCGAAATCAGAATCGATTTACGATATGAACGAATACGATATGAGTGAAATAGTCGATTTGAAATTGATATCGCCGGTATGTTTGGGGAGCTCTCTCTACGTGAATGTCCTTGTTTCAAGGGCTCATCGTATCGCGAATTGCGATGTGTGGATATAGCTAAAAGGTTAAGTGCAAATATAGAAATAGGCGATGGATACACGCTGAAGTTGATAGCTGCGGGCCTACTTCAATACCAAGAGAACGAATGAACTTCGATCGCATATACTCGGCTATCCCCTATTCCCAACTATTTGCCTATTAGTCACAGACGAGCTACTAAATAAATGTCTGGTAGAAATTCAGGCGAGGTAATACAGCTTGTTAATTGATTAAAACAATCCCAACTCGTATTGTAGTTGTTTTTTCCCATTAATAATATAGCAGAAGAGGGCATCGTTAATTGAGAAAAGAACGTCGAGTTCAACTGTAGAGATTGGCAACGATTAGTTAGTTTTTGTTAACTATCGTTACAGATTTACAAATGAGGTCATATTTATCAGTAACAGAAGAGGATCTTCATGTAACAGATGCTGGTCAAATGGAATACAACGCCCTCTTGTGATGATAGGGAGAATCAGCGCAACAGACGGCGATCATTGATTGGGGGCGAGTAACAACGAAATTCGGGGAAAAGCAGGAAACCCATTTATGGAAGGGGCGGAGGAGAAAGAGATCAACCATGCCGCAGTAGGGTTAAATTCTCTCTGCAGACACAAATTTGCGGAGAAGGGGCAGAGTTAGGGGTAGGAACGAAACTTTTCCGTTCTATTTCTAGGGACCGGTTTCTTTTTGAGGAACTTATGAACACTTGGTTCCTTTTCCTAGCAAGGAATGTAAAGGGGCGGTTTAGTTCCTTTTTTTTTTCAGGAACTGGAACGGAGGTTCCTTATCTGTGTACAGGGATTCTTTTGTCATAACTTTCAATTTTTACGAGTAGAATTTTCCAAAATATGTCGGCAGCGGATCAATTTTACAGCATCGAACAGAAATTGCCAAAGATTTTGATCAGTGTCCGCAATTCGGCAATGTCCTTTAGATCAATTCTCGTAAATGTCTATTTGGCGTCATCATGAACATAATCACAAATGTGTTCTTAACATTAAACCACTCGGCCTCTTTTGTTAAATATGTATTAATCGAAGGAACGTAAAAAAATTCAGATCCCGTTTGAAAACGGAATTAAAAGAACGTCCAGGTTCCTTTTAAATTATGAAGGAACTGGAACGGTGAACTGGCTCCATTTTTCAAAGGAGGAACGAGAACTGGCACGGGTTACTTTTCAAAAAGAGCGAAACCAACACCGAGAAAAGGCGAAAAAGGCGGATAAATCCAACCATTCGCTCGCTGCCAAAAACCGCAATAATTGTTTTCTGTGAAGATGACAAATGGAGTGGTTGTTGGGCGGAGGGCTGCGTAAGAACGAGTCATCAATCATGCCAATTAAATTGCTGCGCCCACTGGTATTTATTAATTTTACCAGAACCCGGGTTCTTTAGTGAAGTGGTGGATGGGGGGAGGGGCACACAAGCGGCTATGCTGTCAGAAGCAGGGAAGCAATTAAGACGCGTTTACCCAGAAGTCTTGTTTTTCCGAGAACGGAACTATCGGCCTGTTTCTGTCGGTTTCGCTCACAGTTCAGTGAGCACTAATAATTTAGAGAGACATAATTTCGAAAAAAAAAAAGTATTTCACAGAAAACGTTATACCAATAAAGTCATCGAATAAATGGAGCAGCAGAATAGCCAATATCGGTGGTCTCGGGTTCGGTTCCCGGGCGCAGGTTTTCGTTTATTCGATCCCGGTACACTGGTGAAAATAGGAAACGAGACCTGAAAGGAGCACAGAGCCTCCTAGCATCCACTACAGTGAATCTGAACAAAAAATAAATGCTAAGCTAAAAACACGAATCCACAAATTCAAATCGATCGTGACAATTTCTATTCAAACGTCACGTGTCAAAACAAGAAAAAAAAAATTAAAATTTCAAAAACAAACAAGATAAAACAGCAGGAGAAAATGCCATTTCCCCAAACTATGCCCATTATTCGTAGCCGAGCAGTGTTGGTGGTGCCCGCAACTCGGTAACCAACAATTAATTATTGTATTCGCGGGTATACACAGACGCGAGGCATAATATTAGCGACAATTAATCAATCCACCGAAACCAGGCAGTACGCAATTGTTGGCGAGACGCATCACGTGACGCCGTGGAGCGCGTGCACTGCCGCGTTCGCTTCCCCAATCTCCCCACACGCCAAATAATAGGGCTGGCAGACAATTGCTTCCAACTAGATAATTACGATTATAAATAGCGAACCCGGTCCCCGAAGTGTCCAGACAATGGGCCACCCTAGCGGAAACGCACCGAAATCGCGCGTGTGGGGAGGTTGGGGTCGATTGGTTAATGTACAATGTTTTCAAAAATTTCAGTGATTTACGAATTTGTAATATCGATTTTTAACGAATATAATTTGAAGAAACAAAAAAACATAATTTTTGTTTCAATTGCTATTTAAAAAAAAAACAAAAACATAATGAGCTGATGAAACCGGTGCGGATTAAGTTTATCACGGAGAATCCCCAGCCTGCCTCAATTCAGAGACGAAACAACCCGACAAAATAAAATTAGTTTCCCTCTTAGGTACAGGGGTTGGACAAAATAATAGAAACAGAAATGTTTGTGTGCCTTATATAACTGTCCTGTAAATCCAACCCATGTATCCAATCTGATGATCGTCCACGTCCCCATTACCCATCAACAACGTGTCACTGCGGCTGATCTACAGGCAAGCAGTCGAACTATCTCCATCCGCCCCCCCCTCCCCCATCCGACGCATTTTGTATATCGGGACTCATTAATGGGATTACGTGTGGAGACAAACCAACCGACGGACCAACATGTACGTACTAAGATTGATGGCTAGCTCTGCTTACCGAGCACGTCCGAAAGCACGTGAGCACGTGCAATCTAACCCCCTCCCTCTCCTCACACCAATTGACTTTAGGTCGGCATAGAGCCAATGTGTGATAAAATGGCGGCTCATGATATAAAGCAAAAGATGGGGTCTACTAACGACTTGCACGTGCTATTAACAGGAAATTTCCTCACGAGAGACTAGATCGATCATTTCACGTTTAATGCTGACTTGAAAATCTTTCCGAATTTTTTTTTAAATCTCACAGGATCTTGTAATATATCTAATTTGCTGACTTTTAATAAACAGCATGTTCAGGCTGTTACATAGGGTTGCCACTTTTTACAGTTGATAAATTACCTCAGCCCACAGATTATTTATTTCTAAGATTCTTTTATTTAAATGGATGTGTTCGTTCGTTACTGAATTTAGGTTACTCAACTTTAAAAAAGCGGTTTTTCAAATTAATAAATGGCATTTTTTTTACTGTTCTAATGTTCCCTTCAAAGGTGCCTCTACTCCTGTGTAAGATCCCGTATCGTACCACAGCTATGGGTCAATTTTTTGCCAAACTCCCGTATCAAAATGATACAACGATCAGATCGGAGCTATTCCCCACAAGAGTCGATATTTCCCTGACACATTAGTGGTACGAGAAAAAGATGAACACATTTGGTACAGAACCAGATATTCTCTAAATGTTTACCTGTATCAAGATCGCGACTATGACACGCGGGTTTGATAATAATATGGACCTAGCTTTACCGGTTTGCCGTGTTAGTTCATCTCCAATAATTTTCGATAGTACCGGTAGCTGATACATACATTCAAAAAGTCAACGCGCGTTGAAGTATAAATTAGTGACTGGCTATAAACCCGGGTAGAGGAAGCCGTTATTGTAAATGGTGATATGAACAGAATAAAACCAGACCTTTGTAAGTTGATTTCGTCCAAACGTTAAATGTAGTTCAATTCGGTGAGAACAGATACGTAAACAGTTTCGAACTTACCTAGAAAAGGAAAGACAAAAAAAATGACTTGATTAGTGGCATGCCTGTACTGTTTGAACACTCAATAATGGAAAACAGATAATTGCACGAGATATGGGAATAGACAGGTAACCTCCCCGCACATAAATTCACTGTTTTATTCTTCTCCCTGCGCCTAGCACACACGCCTTCTTCAGGGTCGTACGCAGTGTAAATATATTTTTTTTTTCGTAGGAAATTCTAGGCAGGAGAGGAGTTCACCTGACGAACTCCTGCAAATAAACTATGGCAGCTCTGGATAATAGTAAAACGTTGCGCTATCTTAATTAACAAGAGATGTTTCACGAAGGGTAAGTCAATATGACCGGGTGATTGAAATGTAGGTACCGTAATAAAATCCCTAACTTGCTGATACAACACTACAAAAACTGTAATAGCTATAAACGGGATCTCTTTTTTTTCTCCGTGACTTTATCTCCTTTGAACGAAACAATGAAAAATAGGCACGGGCAATGGCCACAAGTAATTAAGTGATTAATTAAAATAATTAAAAAATAAATTGGAATAATTGAGAAAATTGTATGTTTAATTAAGGTAATGGTTACGTAGAAATAGTTTAAAATTTCGAGTCTACAGTGACCAAATATAATATTATTGTTTCGCCTGAAATAATTTAGCAAATAATTTGACTTATCAAAAAATGATTTGTCAAGATTTTCAAAGCCTCATTACATATTAATTACATTAGTCAGCGATACGTACGAATGTATAAAAAAATACAAAATATAGACAGCTGACAAAAAAAAAATATGTTTAAAATTAGCTATGAGAAACTTGAGAAATTATTTCAAATTATAGTTTAAGAAATCAAATTATTTAACAAGTTTATTTCAGGCTAAATTATTTTTGGTCACTCTTTTTACTGTTATATTGTTTCTAAATAAGTATTTTTATCCAAATTCATACAGGGAAGATAAATAACTTCCCCAGATACAATTTAGCAAATAATTAGCGAGCAGAACAGTTTCTCACGTTTGCAGAACGACATGATCTTGTATTTTGCAATGGTCTGTTCTGATTTTTTTGTTTTGTGTTGTGATTCCAACTAGGTGCCAACTAGGCCGTCGTTACCCCCAACCTGGGTATTGTCAATAACAAATAAACTTTCATTCATTTGATATGCCCGATTTCTATCATGCATTTAAAAAGAATGATAGTTAATTTATTTTTAAAGGCAATCATATTCATCAGTTACAGTAAATTTTTATCGTTGATTTTAATTAATGAACAAAGTTACGACTAATGAACTAATGTTTCAATGCATGTCATTTTACAATCTAAACAGATTCAGCGATACATATTTTTTCAAAGAAACCGTGTAAAAGACGCAAAAAAAAGTGATATGCAACTGTTGACATTGACAGTGGTCTTCCCCTCACCTACTCCATGAATCCCATACAATACAAAATCCTTACAACGCGCTGACAAGGTAGACAAGTGGGGCGTGTCACTCGCCTCCAATAAATTACGAACAAAATGCGAGAGGAAAGGATTTGCGCGCACTACTACACACACCTTCATCATTTTACTTTCTTTCTTTTTAGCGTTCCCCGCGTGGAGTTTGGTAACCACCACCTGATCGAGAGAGAGAGCGGAGAACAGTGGGCGTGGACAAACAAAGTGGTGGGCGGGGATTCGTCCGTCGGTGGTCCTCACGTGCGGAAACACGTAACGATACGCTTCGCCATTGACCCTCTACAAGCAGACGGTTCCAACCACGTGGAGTTCACGTGAGCCGCCACATCATGCATGGCGTGCACGAGGAAGCTCAAAATGCATGATGGGCCAGGCATCATCAGAAAAAAATGTGCGCCGTCAATGCCATGAGACGGTGCCACCAGAGATGGAGATCGTTGGGTGGGTTTTTTTCCGGCGCGTTTTTACAAGCGGGATTACCTATTACCCAAAGGCGTCACTCCAGTGTCTTCGAGATGCCTTCTTTCTTAAGACGGTACATTGTTACGTTAGGAGTTCCATCCCCCATCGTAAAATATGATTAAGATCTTCACCAAAATTAAACGATAAAATGTGTAAACCCAAATAACCTACAGTTCAGATGGGAGAAATTAGTATAACAGTGATATGTACGGCGGGTTCTTAAATCAATCACTGCACATGATCAAAGCAAATGGCAAATTTCAGGTACCAGTCAATGGAAACGAGTGACTAGGGATTTATTTCGAATACCGCTTTTCAACAAAAATAAATAAAACTTTATCGAAAAAATATCAAATGAACATCAGCTGAATAATTCTTAGTTTTTGCTCTAAACACGGGTGTACTATTATGGAGGGTAGATTATAGCATAATTTAAATAAAATAGATAAATTATTCTGTTCACTAGGTTACGCACATTTTGTTCTTGTACCAACAAGTGTATAAACAAGTGTATAAATGTAAAGATACAAACAAGTGTATGAACGATTTTCTAAAACAGGCATGCTCTATTAAAAAAACAAAAAAAAAAACATTGTGCTTTCTAAGACTGGTGCTGAAAATTTTAATTTTTTCTTACCATTATAATATAGAAATATGTTAGACAACGTTTTACCAAAGCAATCTCAATCTAACCCATACAAGATGAAAAGGCAAAGGAAAGGGGTGTAAAAAAAACCACATCCCATATAGCGCAAACTCCATTGTCATAACAATTGATCAAACGCAGCACTACATTAACTTCCCCCAACGGCAGAGAGCGATCTCTGGAAATCCTTTCAGTGTCGTTTAAAAAAAAATTGCGGACGCCTATTATATTGCAATAGAAACCGCGGTGTGCCTTACGTGTCTTTTAATTTTACTAATCCTTTTTCCATGTTCGACTGTGTTAGCCAGATTCTCTCTCCCTCCCCCCTCCCCCATCCCAGCTCCGCGATATTATTTTATCCAATTAGTCACGGAGATTTTATGGCTTTTGGTGCAGGCATCGCCTATAGTTTGTGGCCATTTTTATTCCCTGCGTGAGCAAACATATGCTCGTGCCACGCGCAGCCCTACCCGGCGTAGGGATACACACATAAAAATGAAAGTTTAATAATCCCTCCGCCTATATTGTCCCCCCCACACCCATCTCGTAATTCACGATGTAGTAGACCCCGGCTTCGTTTTCCGCAGCCGCCAAAAAAAAAATCCCACACTTGCATATAGACGATATATTTTTTTAAAGCTGACAATTTTTTTGCAGCCATAACTTTGGCGCGTTTCACAACCGAGAAAAAAGACAATCGTTTTTCTAAAGTCTGGCCACTTTGCCGAAGACGGAAGCTCTGGTCCAAGTTTGGTAGACGGAAAGATTAAAAAAAATCCGGTGTATAACTAGGGGTAAAAAAAACGTTGGCGGCGGCCATTTTGTTGTTCACGGTTGCGGCCACCAGGTGGCGCTACTTGACCGCGCTCGGCACGTAAATTTACGTTGTCCGCCGCACGTGAACATGCCACGCCAACCCTATAAAAATCTAGACATCGGCTACCTCACGTCCATTTTATGGAATAATCGATGGGAACAATGTAACATGGAGGTGTACCGGTATATAGAGCTTGTCTAGTCTCTCTCCGCCATTGCTAACAAACCGTCCGCTTCTGTGGTGGGAGGGGGAGGGTAGCGAGGGGACAGCACAGAATAGGCTTCAACGGTATAAATAAGCAACGCTCTGTTGCGCATGCGCGGACTCGACGTGAAACCGGCTAGCGTCGGTGAATATAGAAATGTTCAAGTCTGACTGTGTGCCTCGAAATGTCTTGCAATCCAATAAAGAGAGGTCACCTTTAAATCTGTGGATTGCAAACGCAAGTCTACTGACGTAATAGAGAGTTTTGGTAATATTTTCTGTGCAAAAATGGAAAAAGTGACGTTCACGTCATGAAGTGCTGACGTTGACCGCTGACGTCGCTATACGCAAACTCTTGTTACATACAATTTGATGTCGATTAGTAATAAAATAAAAGCTTGAAGATTAACGTTTACACTTTTTAGGGTTAAACACGAATCCCGTAACTGAATCGTTATATAAAATCGCAATGTCAGCCCCTTTATATTCAATCAAGTTACTTATATCTCCTTGAGACGCTCGTGGCATCAACAAGGATAATTATCGACGACGAACAGGCTAGACTCGGTAAATAAAACAAAATAAATTGATATTTTCGAAATAATTCAGACCGTAGTAAACCCATAGTCATCGCCAAAACCATAGCAATCGTCCTAGTTCAAAAAAGACACCCTGTACTATTTTTTTGTATTACCAAACTCAGACTAAGCGAGCGAATAGAGAGGGGAATCAGGGAATCGGGGGTGACGTGGTGGTGGGGTAGAAATGCTTAGTTGTATGTGTGGGGGAGTGAAACCCATCTTTTTCCCCCTCGGTTTCAGACCCCCACTCACCGTGGGGAGTGAATGGAGAGGTTGAGTTACGCGCGGATGTAAGGGAGATGGGTTAAAAGAAGGGGGATATATACGTGAAATGGGAAAGGTCAAAACCAGGAGAATGACAGCTGGTCTGGTTCACTATGGTCAATAAGTTCACATATGAGGCGTCGAACAATTTCGCATTCATAAAACATGAGTTTTATAGTTTAAACACAAAACGTCCGTTTAGACAGCGCTCGTTCATAAAAACAACCATTACCATTAGCACATTTATTTTTTGCGAAACTTCACTGTGAAAGTATCATACTCAGTTTTTAATGCGTTTATTGTAAACGTTAGTTTGAGTTTAGCGAACTATTGATTAACGTTAAAATTCGATTCACCCAGGACCAGCAACTAATGCGAAGCAATGTGAATTTGCCTTAAACCCGCCGTTTATTTTAAAACAATTTAGTTAATGTTAAGAAATAAGCATTTTAAATAATAATAAATAACATACGACATTTAGAATAGAAAAAATTAAATATACTGTACGTGACTGTAATAATAAAAATAGTAATTTTAAACTGAAAATTCGCTAGATCCCGTTCGTATTTCTTTTTTGACTTTTTACTGGAACATGTTTCGCATTAGTTTAAGCATTTTAAAGTTGACATAGCATAGGAGTAAAAATGAAATTTGAATTTCTAAGACAATTTCAAACAATTTGGAGCAAATTGGAAATAAAATTGGGGTCGACTAACATCAAGCTTAAAAGCTGATTCAATCCACTAATTTCATGAATGAAAACGCTCGAACTTGAACTTCATTTTTACCAACCCTCCAAAAGCCAACAGGCGAATTTCATTCACACCCGCTGCCAACACGAACCTTTGTTTTTTGTTTGCCAGCTGTTTGTATTAGCGACTCGTTGCTAAACAGCCTTCGAGTGTGACAATATTATTATTAGCCTAGCTGCTGGTGGTGTATGCTTGGACTCGTAAAGCAGCTGTCTCTCTCGCTACGGTCATATCTAGTCAGTCGCCAAACCATTTGTCGCTCTGTACCATCATGTTGTTGTCTTCTCCATTTCACACTCTCACGCCGCGACTAGCACTCCCTCTGGTCTCGCTACTGATGCTACGGCGGAACGATGGGGCCAGTAACATCATCAACTTGATATGTTCCCAGCTTCTGCCGGCGCCAAACAACTAATTGGATGAAGCTACGACGACACGGGTCGACCAAAGAGTAAAAGCAACTCATTTCATGTTTGGTTTTGTCAAAAAATATAAATTGTGATCAGAAAGTATCTTGGAAAGATTTTGGACGGGCTATCGTTTCTTCCTAATAAATTAGTTCCTCCTAGTTATTTAATTGCCAAGCCAAAAAATACTCAGTCTCTCTCAAATAATATCAGTTTCTTTCTTTCGGACTCGGACAAATTTATAAGTTTCATATTTGTTAAATAGACATCGTTTACTTAATACAGGTGTATTTAATTAAATATACAGTGTTTATTTAATATTTAATTAAATAAAGAGGATTAAATATACATATATACGTGCGTATATGTATCGGTTTGCTCACGCGTATTTTAATTGTCTCAGGAAACTGGTGAAAATGTGCCTCTTAAGTCTTAAGACAATGTCAAAGCAACACGAATGACAACTATAGTGATTAGAAAAACATGTCATTTACGAGGGGCGTTGAATAAGGTCTCGGCCTAAATAATACTGCAAACACCCTGTATTTGATTACCTCATATTGTCCGAGAATTATTTTTCGTAGGAACACCAATGATGAAATATTTCGTAAAAAGATACCAAGAAATACAAGAAGAAAAAGGAAACATAACTAGTTATAAATTTATCAGACACGCTCGACTGGTGTCACTCTCATGATGTAACGCGGGTTGACTCATCTGTGCTTATCGTGAGATGCCATTCAAAAATGGTAGCGCTGGCACAGATGGCAGGCAAGTCGGGGGTGAATATCTAAGAGTCTCCAAAGTAAAACCCACTTGGGTAAAATAAAAGGCTCCATTTAACGAGGCTTGCTACTTCGTTCCCGCTCGAAGATGCGTGACCATGGGCGGGCTTATTCAAGGGGAAGTGGGGATGCAACTGGGCAAGGGGCGGACAGTTCCTAGAGGGGTCGCGAACACTTTCCCGGGTCCGTCGTTGCCCCTTTTAAAATATATATACATATACTTTTTTTTAAGTCACCGTAGCGCCTAGTGCACCACAGGACTACTGCACCCTCGTGTCTCTATGGAGATATGTGAGGG
>JAUJYS010004763.1:0-11627 GCA_033995665.1 Melogona broelemanni | reverse complement strand
GGGCAATTTTATTTTGTATACGTCGGTTTGGTTGCTGTTGTATTGTTTATCGACGGATGGTGGATTTTGGGGCGGGGTTGCGACTACGGTACGGAGAAAATCAGATAAAACAAAACAATATCGAATCTGTTGACGCGATGTCCTTCGAGCAATACTGGTTGTGCTGTCTTTGATTCTACATGCAGAAAGGATGTACAATAGGATATTTCCATTCGGTATGTCTCAAATTGTTTGCAACGGACTTAATGTAATTAAAAAACGAAATGATCCTTAACCATTCAGGAACGAAAACGGCAATACTTCTCTTCTCTTCGTTTTTTAATTGGTTTATAACACGGCTTCTAACTCCTTTCGTCTATTCGGACTTAATGTATCTTGTCTCTTAAGAATGTTTACTTGTGTGTGTTGGTTAGTCAGTCCTGGGACTGGTTTTAACAACAGCGTGTCGTCTCTGGACCCCGACCCTCGATCCCCCGACACCTGCGGTTGTTCTTGGCAGAATACAGAGGTAGTTTGTACCATTGACTTCCCCCGCGCAGTACCACCAGCCAATCCAACAATTGGCTGGCGCTGGGAATCGAACCCAGATCCGCTGGTTGGTAAGCGAGCACGATACCTCTCGGCCATATACTTCGAAGATACAATAAACATGATCCAAGAAGTTGCCGTTTCCAATTCTCTTTGGTCAAGAATAATTTTAATTTTCTTAGCCATTGCAACCCAACAGCTCTTACGAACAATAACTTGATAATGAGTAACAATCCTACTTTAGGTACGAAAGAGAAAATCAGCCCAAGTTTTCCGGTCAAGCCGATTACAAGATGTTGTGGCATCTCGAGTGGGGATACAAGGACGATCGCAATCTCATCCCACTGCTCATTTCGTGTCCTTTAGAATTCGACCAAGAACCTCCTAAAGTCGTCTCTCTGGTGGCGACACCTTGTGAGAACGCCAGTAACGCCTTGACCGTTCTCCATTCCGATACTGTCGATAGTATCGATTTGAAAAGTGGCGCGATAGCCGTGTGCGTGAAAGGGTTGTTGTACCCCTACGAGGATCGATCTGTGAGACTGGTGGAGTGGCTGGAGTTGCTTAAATTGCTGGGAGCGGATAAGGTTATCATGTACGAGTTGGAAGTTCATCCCAACATTTCTAAGGTAATCGAGAGTTCATGGGTATAAAAACAAAATTATTCACGTGATGTTCATAAGGTAAATCCAGTGTTGGGTTCGTTGCTTTTTAAAAAGAACCAGTTCCAGTTTCCGCTCCTCCGATGAAAAAAGGAACCAGTTCCCGTTACAGTTCCTCAAAAATTAAAAGTTCCTTTTCAAAAGAAACCTGAAACTTTTCCGTTTATTCGATTAAAATTTTTTTTTAAACATTTGCGGGAACTAATCTAAAATTAAAAGTTCCTTTTCAAAAGAAACCTGAAACTTTTCCGTTTATTCGATTAAAAATATTTAAAAAAAAAACATTTGCGGGAACTACAGAACAAATGTAGATTCGCGGACACAAACCAAAAAGTTTACAGCATATCAAAATATTTAGCAATTTCTGTTTGATGCTGTAAAATTGTTCCGCTGTCGACACACAATTTTTTTTATAATCGCACTCGCATAAAATTAAAGGTTCTGACAAAAAGACCCTTTTTTATGCCAAAAGGTTCCAGTTCCTCAAAAATTAAAAGAAACCTTGGCGTTCCTAAGTTTCCTAAAAAAGGAACCAGTTCCAAGGAACGTAAGATGTTAACGACAAATGTCAGATGGCGCAAACCACGGACTAGTTCAATGGTTTATTTTTTCATTTAGCACACCGCGGCCTCGACAAAAAATGTAATTATCGCCTTTCGAACAACAAAGTAACGCATTATATATCATTTTGCATTTTGTTTCAAACTCGTTGGTTTCCATCGCTCCGGTTCGGCGATTTACCCTATGCTAGCTCATATCGTGATAAATTCGGGTTCGGGTGATAAAACTCTCGATTACATCAAGGTTGAAGATTTGATTAACGTAGCAGTCTAATCATCTAACTCAACAATGTGTTTAATTTTCATCTTGTTTATTTTTTTTTTAATCACCGTAGTGCTAATCAGAACAGGATTACTACCCCTCGTGTCGCTATGGTGATATGTGAGGGGCAGGAAAGGGAAGGGGATTGGCAGCTGGTATAGCCAGGCTGCCGGGGATCCGCCCCTAAACTCTTGACTCCCTAATGGAAGCTCAGGAGTGACGCCAGTACCTAGGCTCGTCGAATAAACGTGAGCCTGCGCCGGGAATCGAACCCAGGACCGTCCGCTCCGTAGGATGTTGCCATACCCACTGAGCCATCGATACGGTTTGATCATAAACTCTCGATTATCATCAAAGACAAATATTTTATTAAATGTAGCAGTCTAATCACCCGACTCTGCAATGTATTATTTCTAAGGTGTTGAACCACTACGTGGACAATAATTTTGTGGAGGTCACGAAATTGACCCTGCCTGGAGACCAATTCAACGGGGAAGGATTTCTCTATCTGTTTCTACAGAAACGAGGGCTCAGCAAACGACAGAACGAAATTGTACCCTACAACGATTGTCTGTACAGGAGTATGAACAAATTCGAATACGTTGTCCTGTTGGATACTGACGAAGTTATAGTGCCGACCAGTAACCATTTGTATGGATGGAAGGACATGTTGAAACTTGCACAAGCGAGTCATGACAATGGGGATTTTGCAGCCATCTGCGCTAGAAATTGCTTCTTCTTCGAGAATGCGACTTCAGGGATTGGAAATGAGCCTTCAAGGATGTCACCTAGCTACATGCATATGATGAATCACTTGTATAGGTAGGTCGAAAAAAATGGCATCAAAACGGTTTCCGCTATAAATTGAGCAAAAATTTACCAAATGCTTCGAAATTAAAAGAGAAACATACCTAAACTACATAACAATAATTTGTTGTAGGAGCCGCTGTAATGCAATAGGTAGTAAAAAGAATGAAGTCTTCGACCAGAGAAGACGTAAAACGGCAACTTCCAAAATAATATTTTAATAAAATAAAAATTTAATAAAATATTATCGTGAAACGGCAACTTGCAAAATAATATTTTAATAAAATAAAAATTTAATAAAATATTATCTTGGAAGTTGCCGTTTCACGTCTTCTCTAGTCGAAGACTATCATTTTTACTAGCTATAGCTAAACCACACCGTGATTCATAGTCATAACCCCCCCACCATCTTCTCCACCGTAGCTCCATAAGTCAGCTAAAAATCAATAGTCTTTTTTTATTTTATTTTTTATTTTTATAAATCACAGTACATGTAGTGCTAATCACTACCGGATTACTGCACCCTCGTGTCTCTTATGGCGATATGTGAGGGGCAGGGAAGGGAAGGGGAAACCAGCTGGTATAGCCAGGCTGCCGGGGATCCACCCCTAAGCCCTGGACTACCTAATGGAAGCTCAGGGGTGACGCCAGAACCAGGCTCGTCGAATAAACGAAAGCCTGCTAGGGGAATCGAACCCAGAACCGTCCGCTCCGTAGGATATTGCCGTACCCACTGAGCCATCGGTACGTACGTATAAAGGTTCGCATATATTTACTCCATAGTTGTGCCAAATTTCATAACAATCCGGTCATTTTTAGCCGACTTCGAGTGCATCGGTCAACATTTCGCGAAGATAATGTATAATGTATTTTGGTGCCATTTTTTTTCGCCCATACTGTGTACAGGTCACGGAATTATTCTCCGGAAGGTGAATTCGTCAAGTGTTTTCATTCGACCTCCCATGTGATCGCCTTGCACAATCATTTGCCCATGTACTGCGCTGAGGTGCCATGCAGCGTGGGGCATTTGGATACGTCAGTTGGACATTTGCAGCATTACAGGGAGACCTGCTCGGCCGGTTTGGAATCCGGCTGCGCTGATCGCTTTATGGACCAGCTTGTAAGAGATGAGAGTGTGTTGAAGTACCGAACCGAGTTGGTGCATAATGTCAGGGTAGTGCTTTCGAAATTAGGTTTTATCCGTTAAATGTTTGTCTTTTTATGTCTTTCATTCTGTAGTTGATACAAATTGTGTGCATGCGATTATAACCAATTAAAAACTGAAGTAAAAATTATATCGATTAAATGCATTGATTTTATATTGGAAAATTACATTACCAAACGTATATTGAATGCTTGAAGCACTGCCATTATGGGTTGGGTAGCTGTGTGCTAGGTCCACTGCCATTATTTTTGTGATGGTGCACACTATTTTACAGACTACTTTTTTGGTAACAGTTCCAATTTTAATAATTCATGAACAAACCTGTAAACGCGCTCGCATCGTACTGTACGCGGAAAAACGCCAGCTTTTTGAACCAATGTTTGGCGCTAGTTGTCAAATCATTCTTATTGTGAAGTGCTGAAATCTCCGCCGGACAAAAATAGTGTCAAACCTATTTGACAATATGCTGATGTGTTGGTATACCGACAATAGATCGAAAACAAAGACATAGGAGGCAACATCTCGTAGCAGTTACATCGCGCGCCTTGACATCGCGCATACCTTCTGCTCGAGAAGCAAGGACCACGAAAACCTCTTCATAGCAGGCATTCATCTCGCTCACGCTCTATCGCGTTCGTCAACCAAATCGATGGCGGGCTTTTTAAATTTATTTTTACCGATCAATTTATATTTATATTTTTTACGATCGCACATCTCAGTCTCGCGTGATTTGCCACTTCATGTTATATTTTTTTTAAGGCAAGTCAGTCTCACTTCATCTCAGTCTCACGTGATTTGTCACTTCATGTTATATTTTTTTAAGGCAAGTCAGTTTCACTTGGTCCCTACCTCGCTTGGTTTCTAGACGTTTAACCGCAAACTGTTTTCCCTCTCATTAAAGCCCCATCGAAAGCGGAGCAAACATCCGCGAGTGGCAACACACTTTCGACGCTCCACGGTTGTGCCAGAACTCTTCTGCCATCAATCTTGTTACAAGCGATGGAAACACGTAGAACTTCAGCATGGATAGCTGACATATGGACTATTAAAATGGCCGCATATACCAATAGTTGGCGCCGTGAGGTTTGCAGCCATGACTCAGGTCTTATCGGTACTTTGTCACACTGCGTATACTCACTTCATTTGAAGTCAAATTCTTCCATGGACTTTCCAGATATTGCGTAAGAAACGATTCGGAGGGCCGCACTTCCTTGAGAAACCCGTAGAGGCACAAGAGTACCGTGGCGAGCATCCAATTCTGCATGTTGGCGCCTCCTTAGCAGTCAAGTTCGAGTTAACCATTCGCCTAAAAACGACCAAAAGGACGAATCACGCTAACATCTGAACCGCATGTTTATCGATAGCCTATCATATATCTGTGTGTGCCAAGTTAGATTCACGGCGGCATACGCTGTCTGACCTTAATAACGCAATCTCAGAATGTCTATGACGCTCGAAAGACAATAACAACTTATTAATTAACAAGTTGTACAAAATTTTGGAAAGGAGCCAAAAAGTGTGAATGACACTGCAGCTTCTGCGCGACGGTTTCTGTACTGGCGTAGTTTGTAGCCAGTGTTGGATAGGAACAGAACTGAAAAGGCCCCCTCTTTGTACCTGGCTCCTTTTATCAGGAATTTTTTTCTTTAAATCTTCGTAGTGCCTAGTGCACTACAGGATTACTGCACCCTCGTGTCTCTATATGAAGATATGTTAGGGGAAGGGAAGGGAAGAGGAATGGCAGCTGGAATAGCCAGGCTGCAGGATCCACCCCTAAGCCCTGGACTCCCTAATGAAATTTCAGGGATGACGCCTGTACTCCAGGCTAACGAATAAACGAAAGCCTGCGCCGGGAATCGAACCCGGGACCGTCCGCTTCGTAGGACGGTAAGCCATCGGTACGTACAAATTTTGGAACGCTTAGGTAATTTTTCCTAGGAGGGAACGTTTCTGAGGAACTCGAACGAAGCTTCCTTTTCTGTTGGTTGAAGTTTAGGAGCCGTTGTAGTAACAAGCAAAGGAGAATTATAAATAATTCCGTGTATCCCAACCAAAATAGGATAAAAACATCAACATATGCGACGATTTATTGTCATACATATCTTTTAACATAATGTTTTGTGTTGGTTTAAAAATTATACATTTGTTGTTAGGTGATAGAAAACTTGCGTTTACATATACATTAACAGTGCGATTACGTTGCAGATGGCGTAGACGCGTGTTCTTCCCGATCAGATCTGGTTTCGACGCGCTGGTCGTTGACGAGGGAATTCTGCCAACGTAATGCCGGAAAAAAAAACAAGCAATATATACCGACATCAAGGAAGTAGAAGAAGGGCGACCTGCGCGTCGAAATCAGATCTGATCGGAATAGAACATTACCTACGCCATCTGCAACGTAATCGCACTGTTAATGTATATGTAAACGCAAGTTTTCTTGCAACTAACAACCAATGTATAATTTTTAACTCCACGTAAGAAATTATATTAAAATATATATATATGACAATTACTCGTCGCATATGTTGCTGTTTTTATCCTATTTTGTTCGGGATTCCCTTTTATGTGTTTGTCAGAACGGTAGTCACTGTCTGTTCAGCTATTTTTAGCTCCACTAAATACGGTCGTTGCTTATCAGTCGGGAAACTTACTTTGATTTTGTTTTAATACCTCGATCAGGCAATTGAAAAGACCGAAATTGAAATACGGTATCCACTTATCAGACGGCAAACTTTCTTTGATATTTCAAAGCGAACATTTTTATCGCGAAACACTGTTTACTTTAATCGATTACTTTGTTTGCCGATTAAAAAAGTTAAGGTGGGTAATTTGCAATTCATTGCTTATCAAATTAACAAAAATTACAGTATGTACAGTAAAAAAAGGGAGTAATGGGGAATGGCAGCTGGAATAGCCAGGCTGTATACTGTGCCTGGTCAAATTAAGTGGCCCAAGATTTTTCAAATGGAAATTTTACTCTGACAGCAAGTTCTCTACGGTTTGGATACGAATTTTTTAATTCCGTTTTTTGCATGCTGTAAAACATTTAATTAGCAACAATATCAACTTGACAGTATAATTTATTTCTAACGTTCTAAATTATGAAAATTCGTTTCAAACAGAACAACTAGTATTTCGAAAATGAACGAAGTTGAAGATCACAATAAAATAGTTTCATTTAAATTAAGTTTCTTAATTTAGAACGTTCGCCACAAAATATTTTGTCAAGTGGATATTGCTGTTGTTTAAATGTTGTGCAACAAGCAAAAAAATCAAATTCAAAAATTCGCATCAAACCGTAGTTAATTACTTGACCCGGCACTGTACAAATGTTGGTCTCTTTGGGGGAGGGGGAATAATTATAAGACATTTGAAAAGATATCGCATATCAGATAAATTACTGGTTCGAATTCTGAAGGGAGAGTGCAAGGTCAATGTTGGAGAAATGCTATGTCTCCCCCAACATTGACATTGCACTTAACAGCGTCTCAAGGACTAAGCGAGAGGGACTGGGTCCGGTGCAGCGCCGGGAATTATTTGAATTTATTTGTCTCCAGGACTGTTGGAACGTCCTCGTTCCTATTTCGAAAAAGGAACTTTTGGAACGACCTCGTTCCTTTTTTAGGAACGTATAAGATTCGACGTAGGACGTTCCTTTTACTGTGTTCAGAAAACATACTCCATTATACAAACTGGAGTGTATGGCCCAAAATTGGTCTTGGTTCCATTCCCGGCGCGGGTTCTCCTTTATTAGATCCTGGGGTACTGGTGGGGTACCTGGGGTACTCAAATATTGGCATAGCGACATGAGGGGTACAGAATTTCATTTAGTGATGTTCACTACAGAGTTCAGTCACTACAGTGATCGGGAATAATTAAAATTTATACTGGATGTATCCCAAAGTCAAGTTCCGTTACTTTCATTTTCGAGCAACTTTGAGAAACGGTTTAATTACTCTTTTGTGGTAACGGTACTTCTTTTTGTTTCGGCACTGAACTTTTTTCTCATGACGTTTATTTTTTTTGCGTACAATTATACTTTTTGTAATAGATGTAAAAACTTGTCAACGAGCTCGCCTCGTATTTTATGCAGAAGAACACCAGCTTTTTGAGAAAATGTTTTGCGTCGCAGGGCGAAAATGTTGTCAAACACATTTATTTATTTTTTATTTTTTTTTTTAAATCACCGTAGCGCCTAGTGCACTACAGGATTACTGCACCCTCGAGTCTCTATGGAGATATGTGAGGGGCAGGGAAGGGATTGGCAGCTGGAATAGCCAGGAAGCAGGGGATCCAACCCTAAGCTCTGGACTCCCTAATGGAAGCTCAGGTGTGACACCAGTACCCCAGGCTAACCAATAAACGAAAGCCTGCGCCGGGAATCGAACTCGGGACCGTCGGATTCGTAGGATGTGAATTATAATTGCCTTTTCATTAATTGCCTTCCATCGGGCAATTTAAAAAAATGAAAGTTTATTTGTTATTCGTCTCGGCGTGCTCCCGCACTTTAATATATTTTTTCAAATGTTTTGACGAGACGATTATCACTAGATGGCAGCACAGTGTTTGGTAGAGGGCGCCAGTAGTACAGACAGAGCGCACTTGTTCGTTTTTTTGTGTCTATTTCTAGTGTCGGCTGCCATCCCGAGCTGGACGGGTGTGAAGCGCCGGCAGCAAAAAGATGCGTTTTTTTTCACCCACGTCTATTTTCAGTTCTTTCGCTTGCTTCCCCCGTCCACATTGCCAAAAAAACGAGACTCCACAAATCGTTCGAGCAGAGACTAGAGAGAGACGGATGCAAATTCTAAAACCATCAACAATGGCGCGCGCGCTCTTTTGACAAATTCAATATGGCGCGCACGGACTAACTAATCGATCAACAGTGTTGCGTTCGCTCCTTTTGAAAAGGAACCTGTGTTCCCGTTACACTTCACAGTATTTGTTTCGTATAACTACACTTGTTAGTTATACTGGCGCAGAACGTCGGATTACAAATGTAGTTACCGCAATCTTATTATTTTCTTACGTTTGATGACATGTACAAATAATGTTCAGACTGGGTTTGACGTGTAGCACAGTGGTGTTATGGTTGCACATCATTTTGTGACTGGAATAAATCACGCATTGTGGACGTTCGATGAGTTTTATATGGTAAAAAACTTTTAATTGACACAGTGACAAATTTAAAGATTTACTTAATTTTATTTAAAGAAGGGTTCGAATCGAGATAAGGAGCGA
Organism: Melogona broelemanni; assembly: GCA_033995665.1. NCBI lineage: Eukaryota > Metazoa > Arthropoda > Diplopoda > Chordeumatida > Chordeumatidae > Melogona > Melogona broelemanni. Next base: position 2,405 of record JAUJYS010004763.1, on the reverse strand, counting down.
ACGGCCAGCGAGAGGAAATTTGACAAGAACTTGTGTGCCGTCACATACGGTCATAAGACGATGAGGACGCAAGTCGTTCTCGAAAAATTCGCCGAGATAATTTTGTGTAAATCTTTAAATTTGTCACTACATCAATTAAAAGGGTTTTTACCATTTAATACTCATCGAACGTCCACAATGCGTGATTTATTCCAGTCACAAGAGGATGTGCAGCCATAACACTAACTAACTAAAAAATTAAAATAAGCCTAGGCGTTAAAAAATTAAGACTAAAACTAAAACTTATTTTAGCGTTAACTAAGTTCGTCAAAAAATGATACCAGTTTCCGTTCCAGCTCCTCAAAAATTGAAAAGAACCTAGGCGTTCCCAAGTTCCTTTCCAAAAGAAACTTGGAACTTTTCCGTTCCTTCGCTTATAAAATATTTTTTAAAAAAAATACGGAACTAATCTACATCTGAAATTTGCGGACACAGACCAAAAGCTATTTAACAGCAAAATATTTAGCACTTTCTGTTTGATACTGCAAAATTGTTCCGCTGACGACACCATTTTGGAAAATTTTACTCGTAAAAAATGGAAGGTTATGGCAAAAGGAATCATTTAGACAGAAAAAGAACCATCGTTCCAGTTCCCTTCAAAAAAGGAACCAGTTCCTCAAACGTTAAAAGGAACAAAAGTTCCTATAAAAAGGAAACAGTTCCTTGGAAAGGAACTTTTCCGTTCCCTTTCTACCCAAAACTGTCAATCAGGAGCCGGGAAAATGGATAAATAAAATGTGCACCCTAACTCCCCCCCCCCGCAGTTTGGTGTTGTGTCCAAGTAACTCCGTCATCATTTCGTTTTCATTATTGGATCTAAAAATAAAGCTTAACGAAAGAAAATAAAAGGGATGGTTTACGCGACATGCTTTCCATTACTTTATTATTTTTATTACCCAACTGGAGAGCACTTATCTATGACGTCACCAGGAGTCGGAAGCGACCCGACTGAACAAACAACAACAACACATTTATTTATATTATTTAACGGAGGGTCCTCCGTTAAATAATATAAATAAAATAGCAACATACAATTTTACCCTTGTCTTTGTCCATTATCCTCAAATAATTTACATGTTTTGAGAGGAGATTTCACTCTTTAAAGAAACGGTAACGTTCTTTTTTCGTTACATTTTCGTTACGATACTATTCTGGGTTTTCTCCGTTTTCATAAAGTGGAAAATATCTTAAAACATGTTAATCATTTAGAAATATTGATTGAATCATGGGCTTAATTATTTTTGTATTGAATATACAGGTATGTTTATATTAATTCACTGGAATGTCACTTTTCAAAATAAATCACTTTAATGTACTTGTAAATGAACGGAAAAGTAACTGTGTCCAATTCTTGCGTATCCTGTAGTCAATTAATACTTGTTGTTAAGTCCTTCGTATCGTCTCCGGACCCCGACCCTCGATCCCCCGACACCTAGTGACTTCAGGGAGCAGAAGCCCCCTGAGTTTTCTTGGCAGAATGCATAGGTGGTTTTGCCTTTGCCTTCCTCCGCGCAGTACCATGAGCCAATCCAACGATCGGCTGCGCTGAGAATCGAACCCAGATCCGCTGGTTGGTGAGCGAGCATGCTACCTCACGGCCACAGCGGACGGACAAGTGGTGGACGGTGGGAACACCTAGGCTCCTTTTAATGTTTGAGATACAGTAACGAGAACCAAAATTGTCAAAAGGAACGAAACCAATCCGCTGTACCGAACGTATCCTCTGTACCTGACGGATTACTAGTATCTCTTACTATCGGAATTTAAATCACTGATTTTGTTTACACTTCATCGATTTTTCTCAATGAACCCAATACTGTTGATCTCGGACTCACAGTTTTAATTTTTTTTCCTAATAATTTTGATGTCGACTGTATTCCTCCCCCTTGCTGGTTTTGGAGTGTGCGTGAGAAAGTGGTTGGTTGGTTGGGTCATGTGCCGAGTATACACACTATGTGTTTGTTGTGCATGCTTGCGTCAGGCGCGCATTTAGGTCAATGCTGGCTTTTCCAGTTTCTAGAACGTGGCACGTGCACCAGGAGGATTTCTCGCATGCCATAATACTGGTTCCATGTGTTTACAACGATTGTAACAAGATCGACGGCAGAAGAGAGCAGGAATAAGCGTGCAGCGTCGTGTGTGTGCAGACACTCGCGGGTGTTTGCTCCGCTTTCATAGTGGCTTTCCTGGGAGCGAAATCAGTTTGCTGTTAGGATTTTTTTCTATTACTAAGAAATTATTCTCCAAAATTATCCAAACAAAATTAACAAGTTTGCGAATTCGAATGCATGTTGTGCGGCCTCCGTGGTTCAGTGGCTATGGTCATAGACTACTAAGCGGGTGGTCCCGGGTTCGATTCCCGGCGC
>JAUJYS010004762.1:0-11627 GCA_033995665.1 Melogona broelemanni | reverse complement strand
AGCTTCCATTAGGGAGTCCAGAGCTTAGGGGTGGATCCTGCAGCCTGGCTATACCAGCTGCCATCCCTCTTCCCTTCACTTCCCTGCCCCTCACACATCTCCATAGAGACATGAGGGCGATCTATAATTTGAAGTTCACTGCTGTACGTTCCCATTTCATTTTCATTTTATTCACCGACGAAGAAGGCGTCACACCCGAAAGCTAATGTATTTGTTTCCTCTGTACCTGACGGTTTAAAAGTGTCTTACTATCGGACTTTAAAAATCGCTGATTTTATTTACGTTTTATCGGTTTTTCCCAATTAATTGCTGCTTGAATAGTCTCCTCGGTTTGCGGTGTAGATCGATGATGCCGTTTCTCGACCGCGACTCTTGGTTTGACCGCAGAAAATAAACCGGTGAATATGCGAGTAGCAGGGACAATAACGGTCCGGGCTGCGCATTCGTTCGCGATGACTGTACAGTTCTCATTGGCATTATTCATCCTCCCCGTAAAAGCAGTCATTAAAATACTTTCGTTGCTATGGAACCGTTTGTGAAACTGGGTGGATGAGGGGAGGTGGTGGGGGCGCCATGCATTATTCTAGATGCATTTTATTTTGAGCGCGCTGGTAGTATCGAAATCGTTTAAAATATGTATAGTGGCATTTATTTCGTTGAACTGCATTTTGTGGTCGAGTGCCTCTTTAACGTCTGTCTACCAGAGACTGCCTGAGGGTCTCAAACTCCTCCGATCGTAAAAGTGCGTGGCGATGACGGGACCGTTAGGAATTCTTTTTCATCTTGGGTCAAAAAGAGTTGAATGAAACAAGGAGAGATCGTCATTTGGTACAGGGCGCCACAAAACAAATTGATATTCAGTGTTGGGTTCGTTCCTTTTTAAAAGGAACCAGTTCCCGTTCCCGTTTCTCCAATGAAAAAAGGATCCAGTTCCCGTTCTTTAAAAATAAAAAGGAACCTAGGCGTTCCTGCGTTCCTTTTCAAAAGGAACCAGTTCTTTTTCAAAAGGAAGCAGTTCTTTTTCAAAAGGAAGCAGTTCCTATTCCGTTCCTTCAATGTTTGAAAAATTTGAAAGATGACGTCACGGAGTTGCACGTGCGCGGTGCCAATTCATAAAGAAAAGAAAGACGAGCATGTTTGCCAAATTCCATTTCAATAACTTGAGGATTTGTAATTTTAAGATCAATTTTCAATTGAAGCGTGTTTTTTTATGAAAAGTGTGCTTTTAGAAAATGAAGGTTATTAGAACAAGGAACAATGTAACCAGAAAAGGAACCCCCGTTCCAGTTCCTCAAAAAAAAGAACCAGTTCCAGTTACAGTTCCTACAGAAATAAAAGAAAGCTAGGCGTTCCTCCGTTCCTCAAAAAAAGGAACCAGTTCCTAGGAACGGGAACTTTCCGTTCCGTTCCTACCCAACACTGCTGGTATTGCAAAACCTTGGTTGATGTGGGAAAAAGTTCTGTTTGATCCTTAAAACTGGTTCCTTTTTTGAGGAACGGAGGAACGCCTAGCTTCCTTTTGATAGAAAAGAACATTTTTGAGGAACTGGATCGGAAGTTCCTTTACTGCGTAAGAGTTCCTTTTGCCAGAACTACCGTCCGTTCGATCCGTCTAGCTCAGTGGGCGTGGCAACAGATTGCTGAGCGGGTGATCCCGTGTTCGATTCCCGGCTCAGGCTCTCGTTTATTCGTTTCTAGGGGGGTACTGGTGAAAATGTGCCTTTCACAACCCGAAGGATAAAGAATGTAAGAAACACGAAGGATCGAGTTTGACATCGTGCCGTCGTCATCTTGTTTCAAAATTGCATTCAGTAAGACGACTTAATTCAGATATTTTTACGGGAAACAAAAAATTATTGTGTTAGGCAATTTTTAAAAAACACTTGCTTAAGTAATAATAACCTATAATTGAATCAGACCTCCAACCAAATAACCTACGACGTAGCTTGATTCTCAAAGTGCATAGGCCTGAGATATTGTCGCTGTTGAGTAGGAACGGAACAGAAAAGTTCATTTCTTAGGAACGGGTTACTTTTCTGAGGAACGGAGGAACGCCTAGGTTCGTTTTCTTAGGAATGGACGCTTGGACTGGTTGCGTTCCTTTTTTCTCAGGAACTGGAACGGTCGTTCCTATCATTTAATTTTTTTAATGTTCAAGTTCGCATTTAAAGCTCACTGGATAAAAATATCATTGAACAAATGGAATTATTTGTCATGTGATTTCTCCATTTTTTATTTATACTTTTAATCGAAGGAACGAAAAAGAAATGTATCAATTCCAAGTTATTTCTAAAAAGGAACTAGGGATGGTTAGGTTCCTTTCAATTTTTGTAAGAACTGGACTTCTTTTTCTTAGAAGGAACTGAAACTGGAAAGAGTTTATTTTCAAAAGGAACAAACCCAACATTGGATACTGCCATCCCATTCCTGAGTCTTGTACGTCCCTGATTTTATGTCATTTGACGGCTGGTCACCTTGCTCCCAAAAAAACAGGACCTCATGCAGTGACAATGCCCCGGCCACAACTTCCGATCATCTTTCCAATCAGGTGTGGGCAGAACAGACGCATTTAAATTTTTCACACGAAACCCTGAAAAGAACAATGGGTGATGAGTGTTGAATAAGCGACGCCCAATTGTCATTCACTTCCCATTTAGACAAATCCGGATTAATAGGCTAGAAAATATTCCACGTGTTACGCACCAAAAAATGCATTGCGACATTTTAATTTGTTTTCAATTTATTAATGATTTTTTCAGTGTTGGCTACGTTATTTTTGATAGTATTGTCTTCAAACGTAAGGAATTAATAAGATTGTGGTAACTAAATTCTCTTATTTTTAAAAGGTACTTGTTCCCGTTCCTCTGTTTTACATAAAAAGAAAGAAACGAGTATATTCCTTGTTCTATCGATTTAAAAATAAACAAAGAAAAATAATTGTATTCGGTGCGGCAGTCATTTGACTTTTTAACGCAATTTTCGAATTAATTGAATACGAAACAACTGTCACCATATAAATAAAAAGAACAAAAACCAGAACAAAACTGGGTATAACTGGGGATAACTGTCACCATTATCCCGACAAACTCCTTGTTAATTTTAGAAAGTTTAAGCCATTTTAGTCATACAAACAAATTTCAATTACAATTACAATATTTACCCGCAAGCAGCCCCTTTTTAGGGGGGCCAATGGCGGGGGTCGAAGACCAGTTATGGACAAAAGATGGAGTTGTCCTATTTTAACAGGCTCTGTATTTGAGCCTCTGTTAGATTGTTCCACTGCCGAAACCCTCTTGGGAAAAAGAAATGTTTGTTGGGATTAAACTTACATAATGGCACATTAACCATTCTGGTGTGACCCGTTCTTCTAACCCTTGTTACCGCCGGACTGATAATTTTCCCAACATCACAATCTCCCTTCAGAATGCGAACAAACATTCTAATATTGATATCTTTTGTTCGGTCTTGTAGCGATTCCCACCCCAATTTTGCCCTTTTAAAAATTATATTAATCTTTAAAAATTATTTTATACGTTACATTTTCTCGCAAGAAAATTTCAGGTTTTTGTTTTTTGAGAAAATATTTTATTTTGCAAGTCCGTTTAATTTACTCTAGTTTTCCGAGTTAATTGAGTGTTAAATGGGTGTCAACTACTTCGTTTGATTAATCTTATTTTTTATATTTGATGAGACCAGGGTTTTTGTATCACTGAATGTCACCAATGACGCGTTACTGTTTTTCAATGTCTAAAAATCAGGGCTTCAATCCAATAACACGATCTTACTCATTTTCTGAATCAGTTGTCCTTAACGGTTACAGTAAAACTGTGGGCAGACCGGTAGATCCTGTGTTGAATGGTATAAAGGTTAAAGTTAACTTCAGACCTCAGACCCTGAGACTAACAACAATGCCCAGTTCAACGAAAATGGCATATAAGGTTTCGCTCGAGCAGAGACTATTCTTTGTTGTCATTTTCGACAATTACTCGAACTTGGTGGTCTTGTTAGGAGAATAAGTTGGACCTTCAAATTTAATTTTATGTAGTCTGGCAATCTTGATCAACTTTACAACTTGGCTGATAGGTTCACACAAAAACACTCCATAACATAAATGTAACTTTTTTATATTTTGAGGTTCCAGTTTGTCGAATTTTAAACTAATTCGTTTAAAAATTTTAACAAACTTAGAAAACAGATTAAATGAAAATTTGTGTTTGTCACAAAATAATATTTTTCTTACTAAAACTAAATTTTAATTGATTTTAGCAACACATGAGGTACATTAAATAATATCAAAAAATTCGAATTGTACATAAACCTATTAGGTCAATATACGACAAATAAAGTGTCGTCTTGTAAGATCTATAAAAAAGAACAAGAAATCCAAGACAGAACCAGATATGAAAGACGACGAGAGCTGGCGAGGCTCACAAGCATAAAGCAAAAAACAGATTAAACCTTTACAGAACATGTACAGCGTCGTTTTGAGAACGAAATTAACCTTACCTTACGTTACTGCTCGAAATTATTATTTTTTTAATTTTGTAACTTACATGGATTTCTTTATGTGATGCGGATTATTTTTTCTCAGAAAACAATATTGCTTCCTGTTAACTGAAATTCGATTTTATTTTTTAACGTCTGTTGTTTTGATGAGTGGGAAATGACGTTTTGTTTTAATAAGGGATTTCTGTTTTAATCATCCGGTATCACTGGTGATCATAAAATTGATCATTGGTGGAAATCTTGCCTAAGTTGTATCGAATGTATTTAAGTCACTTTGATTTGAAGTGTGCGTATGTAGCATTTGGACTGCCAATGCGAACTACGCATTCTGTACAATGTCATCATGTAGGACACGTGATGCTACATAGTACAACTCGATTTAAAATAACTTTCACGTCATTCAATATACAGTAGCAGCTCATACATTATTCACGTTTCTTGTTACCCATGCCGGCAGTTTCGCGTGACATTTTATTTATTTTTATTTTTACGTTGGTCAGATTTATGGCAGGAGTAATTTATCGCAGCCATTTTCTCCCTATTCGATATCGTGTCCATCGCATAAACGTTAAATGTTTGGGTTAAAGACACAGTTTTGTGTAAGTCACTGTTTCTCGACCTGGTATGCGAGTTGCTTTATTGGAAGTACAATGTACTCCATATACAGTACTTATGCGTCAACCTCAGGTTGTTGCCGCAGTTGAAAATATTTGAAAATAAAATTTCTAGGATTAGGAAGATCTTGTCTTTCGCAATGTAGAGGTAATAATTTAACCCGAGATGCGCAACACTTATTACAAACCGCCGACCATTTTCGAATAATAGCACGAGCGCAAACGTGACATACGATTTTTTTGGGTGTTGTTTTAATTTTGCCCCAGTGTTCGAATGTCAGATTTAAATCGTGGTTTGGTCTGCTCATCCCGGACACGAGGCTAGACGGAGAAAGAGAGAGAGGCAATGTCAAATTTTTGAAAGCATCCTGGCCACGACGCTACACTAAATAGCCTTGGCCTTTTTCTCCACCCCGGACCACGTTCTGCGTGGTCCCGGACACGGAGTTGACCGCGTTAAGCGGGAAATGCGCGTCGATGGGACGGCATGCGCATCACGGACATTCCTGCGGACTCATTCTGTCTTGCTATGCCTTACAGTTCCCCAAAGGGGCAGCAGCAGTGTGCCGTAGTGGTTATCGCGTTTACCTGCTACATGTTTATTTAGATTTATATTTTAAATGGGGTAATTGTCACGCCGTAACATTTATTATTATTATTTATTTATTTTAAATCACCGTAGTGCTAATTACTACACCCTCGTCTCTTTCTATGGCGATATGTGAGGGGCAGGGAAGGATTGGCCGCTGGAATAGCCAGGCTGCAGGATCCACCCCTAAGCTCTGGACTCTCTAATGGAAGCTCAGGGTACGTGACACCAGTACCGCGGCTCGTCGAATAAACGAGAGCCTCTGCCGGGAATCGAACCAGACAGCCGCACTATTATGGCACAATTATGGCAAAATGTGGAATTGTACCGTTTGTTATGGAGGCTTACCCTCAGGTGGGCGACCTGATAATTTGGAATTTGGCCTAGTCTAGGCTTCTGACCTAGATAGGGATCTTTTACGTGTATATAACGGGTCTCACGGTTTTACTCCCATTCCGAAGCAAAGGTACGAATTTTCCTCTCCCGAAAAATTCGAGAGGTATCAGCTGGGATCCGAAACGCGATCACTGGCACAGAGGGCGAGATCGCCTCCTACTGTACCACAGAGACCTTTGATATGCCCTTCTTTGATTGTGGATTTATTCTCGACCGAGACCAAGTGTCAAGTATAGACGGCAAAGGAACGTCTCGGTCTTAGGAATTCGTTCATTTTCTGAAGAACTTTGGGACGCTCTCCGTCCTATTTCTAAAAAGGAACATTGGAACGTCTTCGTTCCTTTGTTGAGGAACGTCCAAGGATTTAGAAAGTTTGTACAAACCGATGGCTCAGTGGGTATGGGGACATCCTACGAAGCCGACGGTCCCGTGTTCGATTCCCGGCGCAGGCTTTCGTTTATTCGTTAGCCTGGGATACTGGCGTCGCCCCTGAGCTTCCATTAGGGAGTCCAGAGCTCAGGGGTGGATCCTGCAGTCTGGCTATTCCAGCTGCATCCCTCTTCCCTTCCCTTCCCTGCCCCTCACATATCTCCAAAGAGACACGAGGGTGCAGTATTTCTGTTGTGCACTAGGCGCTACGGTGATTTATAAAAAAAATAAAAATAATTCCATTAGATGCAAATGAAAATCGCGACATTGCTCGGTTAACTTCGAAAGATTATTATTTGTTTTTATGGCTATCGTCATGCACTCGCTGTTTGATCCATCCAAGTAAAAGTATTTTCTAAAACTGTAACTTTTTTAGGAGGAACGGGAACTGGAACGGGTTCCTATGATAAAAGGAACGAACCCAACCCTGACCCTCATCATGCACGCGCCGCTAAAAACAGTTCCGAATTTTTTTTTTTTTTTTTTGAAAACTGCTCCCGCTCTGGAGTCCCGGCGTCCGTCCGCCAATGATTATCCAGATCGGCGGCGCAGTGGTTCTAAAAAAAAATAGGCGGGGCTTGACCTGACGGATCCAATCAGAAACGAACGCGTGCTTTTTTCTCCCGCTCAATAACAACGACTTTTGGCGGCTGTGGCCATTTGGCGTCTGCGAGATTGCGGCAAGTTCAAGAAACGGTGGTCGGGTTGAATCGCTTTTTGGTCCGACAGAAACCGAATTTGGGTGGGGTGGGGTGGAGTGGGTGGAGGTGAGAAGAGGAATCGGTCGGTCTTCGCTCGGACCGACACTCCCCCTACACCACCTCCACCATCCTTACCCCTTTCTCACCTATGCATTTGGATGCTGGGGCGGCAATATGGGCAGTTGTCCAGGGCACGCGTTGTTTCAAACGACAGGGTTGCTCCCAAGATAATAGGCATTATGGAAAGATGCTACTGCATATACAATTGTATGTGTTTCTGCAAACAGACAGTGATGATTCGTTCCTTTTGAAATGGAACCTGTTCCAGTTCCTGTTCCTCAGCTTAAAAAAAGATACCAGTCCCCATTACATTTCCTCAAAATTTCCTTTTCAAAAGGAACCTGCAACTTTTCCGTTCCTTTCAACTAATCTACAGGACAAATTTAGATTTTCGGACATAGACAAAAAGCTTTCAACAGATGAAAATCTTTAGTAATTTCTGTTTGATGCTGCAAATTTGTTCCGATGACGACAAACTTTAGACAATTGCATTCGTAGAAAATTGAAGGTTATGGCAAAAGGAACCCTTAACGCAGAAAAGGAACGGAATGGAAAGTTCCTGTTCCTAGGAACTGGTTCCTTTTTTGAGGAACGGAGGAACGCCTAGGCTCCTTTTGATTTTTGAGGAACGTGAACGGAAATTGGTTCCTTTTTTCATCGGAGGAACGGGAACTGGTTCCTTTTTTCACAAGAGGAACGGGAACGGGAACTGGTTCCTTTTCAATAGGAACGAACCCAACACTGATCAGTACTTGTGCGTTGTCGGATGCACGTTACAGATCTCTACCTAGGTCGAAATTATCAGGTCGCCCGCTGAGGGTTGTAGATCTTGTAGTTTACCGGTATTAGCAGCAAATTTAGTAGCATGAATAAAAATGCAATGTTGGGTAGGAACGGTACGGAAAAGTTCCGTTCCTAAGAACTGGTTCCCTTTTTGAATAACTTAGGAACACCTAGGTTCCTTTTATTTCTGTGGGAACTGTAACGGGAACTGGTTCCTTTTTTTTAGCCATAACTTTAAATTTTCTACGAGTACGATTTTCCAGAGTGCGTCGACGGAATATTCAATTTTACAGCATCGAACAGAATTTTTCAGCAGGGGAAGATTTTTATTTGTGTCAGCAAATCGGCAGACTTCCTTTAGATCAGTTCCCCGTTCCCGCAAATGTGCATTTGTGGTCATCTTAATCGTAATAAAAAAAATAAAAAAAAGTAAATGCAAACAACTTCGTTTTTCTGAAAAATAAACTTTCGGCTAATGTCCAATTTACCCTCACGAGCGACCTGAAAATACGGTATCGAGTGGGGCGCGTAGCGAAATTGAGTCTCACCTGATTAGTCACTTCATGTTATATTTTTTAGGCAAGTCAGTTTCCCTACGCTCCCTAGTCGATACCGTATTTTCTGGTCGCTCATTAGGGTAAACTGGACATTTACCAAACTTTCATTATGGAGACGTTTAGGCAAATGTAGGCAAATGTGGGCAAATATGGGCAAATATGGGTAATTGTGGCCATTTGTAATGGACGTTTTGTCATATATCCTTAGCCAATCGCTTTCAACTAAAATAATTAATAACTTTTTCCAGGATTTGAAGAACACCATGAAATTTTCATAGATTCAAATGTTCCGCGAGATATACTAGATTCCAAAATTTGATGATTCTAGGACGTGTACAAATTGGCTTAAAAGGGCCGCAATCATGTCCAAACAGACAAACTAGCAACGCTCAAGTCAGCTTAATAGAATGTTTTTAAAAAGTTTTTAAAAAGTGGGAACCTTACACCACTCGTCATCTTTTCGAAACTTATTTTTTAATCAAAGGAACGGAAAAGTTCCAGGTTACTTTTGAAAAGGAACTAGGAACGCCAGGTTCCTTTTAATTTCTGTAGGAACTGGAACGGGGAACTGGTTTCTTTTGTCACCGGAGGAACGGAAACTTCAACTAGTTTCTTTTCAAAAGGAACGATCCCAACACTATCACTAAAGCCGTTGGGCTGCGTGGCTGTACGTTATCAGGCACACGTTGAAAATCCCTACCTAAGTCAAAATAATCAGGTCGCCCTCCCAAGTGTTGTAAATTCTATAGTTTACCGGTAATAGCATAAAATCTAGTAGCAGTGATATAAATAGGACATCTTCGACCTTGACTGGTTATAGGCCCCTCAGGAGCTGCATTGTAAATGTAATTGACCTGGTCCACAACTCTTACTTTTGTCCTGGGCGTCAATGCATTAAAAGCCGGCCCCGATACTCGGGTGGTATTACGGCGTCCAATGGGGGGCCGAGGGACTGTCCGTTTTGGGGGGTGGTACCTGGGGTGGTGGGCAGTTTCGGACGCGCGGACCGGCTCGAACCAGTACCTCGCGGAAAAAGATGGCGCGCTGCGCAATCGAACACGGGCATCATAATCACAGGTGTGTTGCTGTTTTGGAGCGTGCGCGTTAGAACGCAATTGGTAACCTGCGCTGTTTGAATCGCCACACACACGATCGCTGTCATACGCCGCGCGGTTCTAACTTCTGACTTCCCGGCGGGACTCTGCGAGCGATTTCACCGCACGCAAGTTGCGCGAATCGTGCGGGCTTTTTCCGACGACCTTCCACGCCGCGTCGCACGTGAGATCTGACCGCATCACGGCCGCCTGTTTTCCCCCAGAATTGCCACCGTGTGCGTAGTGCGTGTGTGTGTCACCTTTTTGCGCGTTCGGGCTCTCTTCGACACCTGATCCGTGATGTTTTCCGGCGACAGCAAGGCCGCCGAGGCGGAGGCTCAACAACAGGTAAGGGTAAACCACCGGCGCGCCCCTGGTGGCTTATTTATTTTTATTTTTAAATTTGGTTAGGGAGAAAGCATTTATTTGTGTGATACGTGACAGTACTGGTTTAAGTCGGGTCGATATTCTTAAATAGAGTGCTGCAAGTGTGTTCTCACGAAAAATTATGTTTTTTGGCTGTTGGTCATCGAAAAAAGATGTTTATGTTTGTTGTTAAGCAATAGAAAACTGTAGTTTTAGAGTTACTTGATGGGTGTTCAATCGGGTTAGGTTGGCTTCATTTTGGGGTTTTAATTGTTGCGCCGCGATAGTTAATTACCGAGAAAGTTCTCAGGGGATTTTTATACTTTAGAAGTCTCGAAATTTGTTTAGGATTTTTGTACTTTAGAAGTCTCGAAGTTTGTTTATGTTATGGTCATTATATTGATTTCAAAATTAAACGAGTCAGTGTGTGGTTTAAAAAAAATTGAATTGCATTGCCTTTTTCATTTATTGAAGTAGTTCCAAAATATCTGTATGCCTGAGAACTGTATCGAGTTTTGTATTTCAACTTAAAATTAGGTTGGGAAGATTTCTTCTTTACTATTTGTAGGTGTATACGTGTGTATTGATATTCTCGTGTAATGTATACATTTAAATAAGGTGACGCCATCTGAATAATTTCACCCGCTGGTTTAGCGCTGCGAATATTTTTTTTTCTCTGCAAGCTCTCGCGTCACTTATGATCTAAAGTTACAGGTAATAGACTACTAGCTCATCATAAATTCAAAGGATGTGCTCGCAAAACCTACAGGAGCGTTAATAGTCGACTAAATGCGTGCGATTAAGAGACGCTAAATTATTTGACTTGCAGTTGCATAAAATAGGCATTTCGGAACATGCTAAAGTTTGGCGTAATCTAATAATAGCCATTTTATATTCGAACTGTAAATTGCGAAAATAAAATTTAGATTTTTAGTCAATATTTTTTGGGCAACAATTCCCGATTTTAAACTTCCTTTTAAACTTTTTAACTTTTAAAGTTTTCTTTTACGTTATAATTTTATTTTGTTGTATTACATTTTGAATTTCTATATTTAATTTATGTTAGTAATATTTTTACGGTGCGCCTTTAAAATGGTGGCTTTAGAATGATGTAATGTATTTTTTTAATTTATTATTCATTTTTTTTTTGGGTACTTTGAGTTGTTTATGCTAAATACTTTCGCAGCGTTTTATTTTTACAATTACTTTATTTCGGGAGCTTCATTTCATTTGATTTGACTTTAGTATTTTTAGATTTTCAAAATGTTATTGAAATCGGGAATGAAAATACAACTGTTTTTTATAGTTAATCTAACTCTTGCCGGCGTTTTTTTTTTTTCTTCCTAAATAATAAAAAAATTCTATCGAAATCGTCGTAATTTATGAAATGAACTTGTATACGGAAAAAGTATTAAGACATGAGTAAATGAATTGAATTACGACTGGTAGGTTAGCACGGTATTCTGTTTGGTGATTTTATAAATTCTGCTGATATTTTCTGCTTGATATCAGCAGAATTTATAAAATCACCA
>JAUJYS010004761.1:0-11629 GCA_033995665.1 Melogona broelemanni | reverse complement strand
ATTGTGGTAACTAAATTCTGTAATCCGACGTTCTGCGCCAGTATAACTAACAAGTGTGGTTATACGAAACAATATTTATTAATTAAGAAAAATAACCACATTGGCGATCACAATGTGTTAAAACGGAATAAAACAAATTAAATCAAATAAAAAATATTTTATTAAAACTCAAATTAAACCCATTAAAAAAAAGCAACAGTACTATAATTTTTCACTTGTGGTTAAATATCTGATTCGCGTGACTCATATTTACCGTCATAAGACACAAAATATATCAATTACGAGTATAAAAAAATCATACGAGTACTTTGATATAAGTTAAATATTTATAACAAAATAATTTTAATATGGCAGTATTATTAAATTTTACACAGTATTACTAAAAGTATTATTTTTCATCTTGTGATGTGTAATAATTTAAGACCAGTCATACGAATCAAACATCTAATCCCAAATAAAAACTATTGTTCGAATGATTTTTTTTTCGTTTAAATTCTAGTTTTATCTGTCACACATTACATGTTATGGCAGCGTGTCAATGTCAATCTTTAGATAAATAAAATTATTAATTAGCGACAACAACTCCTAACAATTGCTAAGCAAACGCAATATCCACTACAAAATTGTTCATAATACAAAATAATTATTAGCCAATGCAGTATCATAGAAAATGTTGCCCATAATATATTTAAACAAACGAGAGTTGTACACAGATCTAGCACGATCAGTTCTGTTCCGTTTTTCCTGCTTTGTGCAGATTTGTAGAGCCTCGTCAGCTCAGTCATCCTTATCCCCAGTCTCGTCCTGGTTTTTATTATTTTTTTATATTTAAACAATTTAAAAGGTAAACAAGACAATAATGTTTCAAAACTTTTACAAACCTGTAGCGTTCTCTTTGCATCTTCGTGCGGCACCACAAATGATGGCAGCCGCGACTGAGCCACCAACCGCTGCACCAGCGGCCCGTTATCCAAACCCAACACACTCCCGCCCAGCCTCACGTCTAAATCACGAGGCAGCCGACTGGCCACCCGCAGCTGCCCGCTGACGATCACCTGCTTTTGCGATCCCTGCATGGTCACCACGCGGATCAACAAGGTGGCCTGCGGACGACCCGCCCTATTCCCATTACCCATGGTGCGCACCTGAGTACCCAGCGAGTCAATCGCGAATGGCTCGCACCACTTCCAGTTCATACTCTCCATGCACACCTGCAGAACTCTTCGTCGCTTATGCGTGCGCCAACTATAAGCGTGGGCCTGATTCGGTCCCAACCCCACGCTCTCGTCCGTATCTACCTGTCCGAAACGGAGTTTCTCTCCCGTGTCATTACACACCACGTAGCTGTTGAGAATGCGCGGTGTAACGTCATCGCCGTCTAAGTCACGCCAGGCCTGCGCGGCCAGTGACAGTGTATGGAGAGCAGCTGGCGTTAGATGGAGATACAACGGGCCTACGCTCGATGACGCCTCGCAACCATAACCACCCCGCGGCGATGGAGATGATGATGATGCCAAACGTTGCAACGATACTTGTCCCTTTAATGAGAACGGTTCTACCAACTGCTGGAACACCAGGAATCGATAGTCAAGAATCTCCAGTCGAGCGGCTGTGCTCACTTCCAGCTTACAGGCACCGCCTCGGTTCCAGTGACGATTGCGGGCAGTGACGTTCTCCAGACTGGCCACCAGGAATTCCTGGTGCTCGGGCATGGTGTCATCCAGCTGGTAGGGTGAGAGTCCGGCCACAAACATCTTGGGCGATTTGGTCTTGAGCTGGCCATCAAGCATCTTGGAGGGGTCGGTGAGGTCGCTGGTGCCCAATGATGGGAAGTGGTTTCCAAGGGTGATCTTAACCAGCCCCAGGTTGATCAGTCCCTCGAAGAAGGGCACGAAGCTGGGACAGAAGCACGAGTCCACCCGCATGCAGGCAGCCAGAGCCAGTGGGGAGACCAGGCTCCGGCGTGGCCCACCCCGCTCCACCATGGCCTCTTCCTCCGCTGTGGGATCCGATTCGTAGTCCATCAGCACCCGCCACATGCTGGACACCACTGCGTCGCCGCGAAACGTGTCTGAGGTCACCGGCGGCATCTCCAGCATGCAGTGCTGTGTCTCCGACAACCGAAAGACTCTATAGGTGCAGAAATGAGAGGGCAGTGCGTCCCAGTACTGCAGCGCGCACAGGACCTCGGTGGATTCAGACGGCGCGGCTCCGACGTGGTCGTCTAGCACCGCGTCCGCCACGCCACTGGCGGCACGGAAGGGCACTGGGTGGATTTCAGCCCAAATAAGTGCCCGCGGTTCCGGGTAGCGCCAAGTCATACTGGCCGGACGACCGGCGTCGGAATAACCCTTGGAGAAGACAATCTCGTTAGGTCCGGGCGTCTTAACATCACCGGTGTCTGAATCCTGCGTGTACTGGAACACGCCGATCCGCAGATCGTCGTGGAAGGTTAGCAACCCCGGCACTTCCTGCTCCTCCTCCCCGGATGAGAGGAACATCTCGGCCAGGAAGGATTTCTCATTGGTAGGTGCCGATTTAAAAGCCTGGTCCGTGGGTTGCTCCTGGGTGAAAGGTGAAAAGTTTTCGGCAATCAGGCGGAGACAACGGAGGTTCTCCTGATCAATGTGAATGAGCAACAGCTCGACATCCAGCTTGGACAGGATGCGGGGCAGCGCATCAGGGGCGCTCCAGTTCTCCCACACGGCAGTGATGTCGGTGGTCAGAGATAGGGGTCCGATGAGCGGTCGCATCCGGCCACCCACCTCCGCCTTGAGCACGCAGCCGTCCACCCTTAGTGACACGAAGGCATTGTCCGTGTCAGAGAAGATGCCGTCTGCCCGGTTGAAGTCGGCCTCCACGGCAGCCTCACCCAAACCCAGGTGGAGGTGGACGGAAGGCAGGCCTGCCGCCAGTACAAAGACCAACTGCTGCATATGACAGGATACTCGCTCCACCTTGGTCAGGAGACCGCGGCACAGGCGCGATAGTTCTTTGGCCGTCCAGCCAGCCTCCACCTCACCCAAGGACGTCGACTGGCGTTTTGTGTCAATCTTCTGCGGTCGGTCAAATAGTTTGGAGACGGCAGGCCAGTAGCCGAGCATCTTCTCGTATTGGCGGACGCTGAAGTTGATCCGGAGCGGTCGCTCGATCTTGAGAGCCACGTCAGGTTTGACCAGGAAGTTGGTGACGGCCAGCGTGTAGAGGGCGGGCGGGATGCCAGTTTTGGGATGGGCGTCGCCTGGTAGTGTTTCCAGCCACTGCACGTCGTAGTCCTCCGGTCGGGGCAGCAGGTGGTTGAAGGCAATCACCCGCTTGGCGGCAGTGCCTGTAAAATAATGAACGAAGCGAGAGAATGAATAAAATGCAATTGCCACTCTCGGGGATCTGTTTCGAGGAAAATAAGAGTAAAACTCGTAATGTCACGTCTTAATTTTCCTTCACGCTTCCTTTCTGTCATGATTGATAATAAGAATAAACGCGAAATAGAAAACTAGACAGGTCTTGATACAAAAATACATAAATGCAAATATATGAGTAAAATTGATATTGACATTTGTCAAAAATCAGATATAAAAATTTGGAAAATATTTTATGCGCGAGCCAATATAAATTTTAAGTTTATTTAAGTATTAAGTAAATTTTAAGTTTATTTAAGTATTAAGTAAATTTTAAGTTTTATTAAGAATAAATTTTAAGTTTATTTAAGTTATCGCTGTAAGAGAACCATACAATTAAGGAAAAATAATTCGCAATCATTGAAAAAAACAAAGTGTAAAGTATAAGAATTTTTAAATGAGAAATTAAAAAAAAGTGAAACATTTTTAATGCGTGAAAACACAACCACATCAAAATTTGATTTAGTTTTGCATTTATGTAATCACCGACACCATTTTGTTAGTTACTGATTTAAAAAATGATTAAAATAATTTGTCATATTTTAATGATAAAAAAGCACACTACTTTTTTAAGAAAATTCAGCTTATAAAGAAATATATTTGACTGGGTTGATGCAAAATACTGCCGCTGTCTATCAGCAAATTTCCATGTTGCTTCATTCGATCAATCAAATTCATTAAATTTAATAATCTGGGTGATGAAATAAACATTAGTTAGCAGCAAAGTATATTCACCTTTGAAGTTGATGTCAAAGCAGGACAGTTCCAGCTTCTGCGAATGCCGATGGCACTTGAGAAACGAGTACGGTTGCGAGATAACCAGATAGACCAACGGCACCGTGCGACTACCGTCCGCCTGCCCCGGCTCCACATCCGACGACGTCTCGTCCAGTGACTCCTCCGACCCCTCATACCCCGCCGTCTCATCCTCCTCCTCCTTACCGGCGGCCAGGTCCACCTCCACCACTCCCTCCACCTTGGCCTTAACCTTAACCTTGGGGCGCCGTCGATCCGGACTGTCCTCGGTGGACGACGAGTGCTGCTCGCGCCACTGCAGATCGCTCCGCTTCTTCGTTGCCATCTTGTGACACTTGGTTTTGGTGGCCTCACCGCGCCCCCTACCGGACGACTCCCGCGTCACGCCCAGCAGATGCTCGGGACTGTACACGGCGATGATGATATTACCGGCAGTCAGGAGCACTTCGAACGCCGTCACGTTGTTCCAATTCCGCCACTCGTCCTCCGCCGGGCGAGGATCCTCCGCAGCACTGGCATTGGGCGAATAGGGAAAATACTCCAGCGTTCCACTATGCGAATGCTGAGCGGTCTTTGGCGATACGTTCACATCGTGATTTATGATCACTTCTAACGAGGTGGTAACCACACCCTTAGGCAGGAAACTGATTGTCGATCCCTGACTCTCAATACCGGAATCGCGGGGATCCTTCAACAGTGAGAGTCTCTCATCGACGGTCGAGACTTGAGACGCCAAAACTTCGTCCGAATGGGAAAGTTCATCCATGTTTGTGGCGACCAGCTTGCCGAGCAGCGCCATCTGGTGGAGTCCGATGTAGAATTCTATATCGGTGGTGGCGTTCACTTCCAGCGAGTGTCCGGAGACCAGGACGCCAATGCTGCCGCCAATCTCGGTGGTGTGGTCCGAACCTTTCTGAAAGACGATGGCCGGCGCCGCGGTGACATGCAGGTCGAACCAGGACACCAGCGGACAGAGCACCACGTCCCGCACCAGCTCGTCCAAATCGGAGGCGGCGATCTTGGAGTTCCACTCCAGCGCCGGGTTCTCGCCCATGCTTTTCAACTTGGTGGCCTCGTGGGCGCGCTGCCGACCGAACTGCACCAGCTCTGACCAGCAACCGGTGCTCAAACTCAAGCCCACCAGATCCAGCTGATACTGCCGGTCCTCTACCTCGGAACCGGGAATGGACAGGATCCCGGCCCGCTGGGCGATGTTGTAGATGTCCTGCTTGAGAATGACGCGGGATAGCGGGTTCTCCACGTTGTGGGTGAGTGCAATTCCCTTCACCTGAAACACCAACATGTCCTCCTCGCGGTGTACGGACCTGGAAGTGATCTCGTCGTGGCTGGATATTCGCTCCCGGGTCCGGGACTTGAAATCGACGTTGCTTTTAACGGAGCCGTCGCTCAACCTCGCGGCCAGCGTGACGGAATGGGCCGCATCCGAGCTGGGAATGAACACGCGAATGGTGCCGCAGTTGACGTAGAGCAGCGGCAGACTGGCATTGCTCAGCGTGGGCATCACGGTGGAATCATCGGGTGACACGGCGCGCGATTCGGCGATGGGACACGGTGGTTCTTTTTTCCAGTCGGTGTCGTTGCCAACCGATAGGTGGTGTTGCGGTGGGGGCGAGGCGGTGATGGCCAGCAGGGCGGCCACCTCCATCAGAGGTCGGAACACGGCCAGCACGCTGCGGACCAGCGGTGCATAGAAGACGAAGTCGAAGGAGGTGACTTTGAGGTCCAGCTCGCTGATGTAGCGCACGTGCGAGCCGCCCTGCGTAGAAGTTTCGTACATGTTGTGTAGTTTGAGGCCGATGTCGGTGCCTGAGCAGTCGCGCAGGATTTTGGACCAGCGCTTCTGAATATTCTTGCATTGGGCGCGCGTGAAGGTGAGCATCAGGAACGAGTCCTGCGCCGAGGATGCTTGCGACTGTGGCTCGTGGCCTTCGAAGCAGCTGGTCTTTACGCCTGCGAAAAGGAGGATAATTTTTAATAAATATGAATTAAATTATTAATTGTTGTGATGATTCATCTGGCAACAATTTAATTATAAAATATTGCGCGAATTCATTTTTATTAATACAAAAATGAATTAATTTTCTTCAAAACAAATTTTATTCGAAAAAAAATATTAATACATAAATTTTATTCAAATAAAAAATATTAATATATTTTTAATAATATAAAAATACATAAATTTTATTGAAATAAAAAATATTAATACAATTTTTATTAAACCTTTTTCTAATCGTATAGATATAGATTTTGCATTAAAATATATATATTGAATTTTTATTAAACCTTTTTCTAATCGTTGTCATAGCAAATATTTTATTTTTGTAATTTAAAAAAAGAGATTTATGAACGCATGACATACTACAATATGACATGTATTAAACATGTCATATTGTAGTATGTTCTGTTAATGTTGTTTAACGTTGTCATAGCAAATATTTTATTTCTGTAATTTAAAAAAAGAGATGGAAGAACACATGACATACTACAGTATGACATGTTTAATGTTATTTTAATCTAGGTGCATATTTCTTCATCGGCAATTCCATTTGCGTCGGCCTGGCGAAAATATATTTCGCCTAATTCCATTTGTAACGCCGGTTAGAATTTTTATTCTTTCAGAAATTCGCATGATTTATTCGAATTAGAACGCGTAAATAATCCTCATTTCAAACAGTACAGAAATTTTGAAAAGACATTTAAATTTAAAGTAAATTCCAAACATCATTTTACAGTGAAGTTTTTAGGCAAATATCGGCATATAAGTCGACAAATAATATAATTTTTTTATACAATTTATGTGCATGTTTTTATGATTTAGTGTACTTTTTATGACTCACTATAGAGATTCACTATAGAGATCACTCTATATAGAGATTTAAGGGAAAATGAAATTCCCAACACTGAATAGATACTGACACGCAATAAAGCACCAGAAATGTCAATAAATTATATTATTGCAATAAACAAATTGCATTTAAAAACGTCCAAAACTAGTTGAGAGTAAGGTGCAACCGTACCTGTCTTTGGGTTCGGCATATACACTGTCTTGGTCAGCCGATCCGCGCAGCAAAATGTGATTCCCTCGAACGGCCCCAACTGCCACTCGCCGCCGGCCACCGCCCTCGAATAATGCGAGGCACTCATGGAGGTCACCTTCAACTTGACCTTGGAATACACCTCCTGTACGTCGATCGACGACGAGATATCCTCCAACTCGAAATCCAGCAGCACCTCCTTGGGACTCTGCTCGCCGGTCACCTCCAACCTAACCTTGGGCAAGGTGATCTGCAGCCAGACGGACACTTTGGCTGCGCCCTCCGTCTTGACCGACAACGACTTCAGCAGCGACTCCGCTTTGCCAGCGTCCAACTGGTTCGACGAGGTGCCCGGCTCTTGAGCGGCGGAGGTCAAAGGTGTACCACCGGTAACCTCGGTCTGGAATGAGGTCTTGCTTCGCGGTTTCGTCTTTCGTTCGGGGATCGAGGGGTTCGGCGCCGACGGTGACAAAGCGCTGGCCGCGTCCGCGTAGTTGGTGAGGCTCCGGGAATCGTCGGTCGGCTCGTCGGCGATTAGCCGCGCGATGCTCGGCACCACGGCCAAAATCCTCTTGGCGATCAGTGACACGAGTTCGGCCTGGCTCCGCGAGATGGCCAGTTGGATCGGCTGGAAGTCGCAGTGGATGCACACGCTGTACTGCGACGTTGTGGTCGTGCCGGAGGAACTGGAAGGGGCGGCGGCGGGACTGGACTTGGAGTTGACGGCGACGGTTGCCGACAGCGAACCGGGGCAGAGGCAGTACTGGGGCGGCTGTGCTCCGATGATGTAGCAGCTGTAGTGGTCGATTTGCACGGCCCATGGAAAGTGGTCTGCACCTACGATTGAAAATAAGTAGACTGTGACTAAAAAAAGCCCTGCAAATTGGATCAACACAACGGAGGACAATAAACAGTCTTACAATCCGTTTAGTTAGAAAATAATATATGCCAAAAAGTTACTGCTGGACGAAAGAAAATACCATTATTTTTTTTCATTATTACAGCATCGCCTAAATGCCTAAGGTTCGAAAATGCAAAGTTACGAATACTGGAACTGAATAATATTTTTGTGTTTCTTAATTAAAAATTATAATATTCGAAATACGGTTCATCCCAAATAATTTTCCAAATATATTTTTTCTAAATAATAACAAAAATTACTAGTGAATATCACTACAGACGATTCTGTGCCCCTCGTGACAATATGTGAGGAGCACATTTTCACCAATACCCCAGGATCGAATAAACGCGACCCTGCGCCATGAATCAAACCCGGGACCGCCCGCACCGCAGTCCGCACAGCACTACCGCACAGCACTAACGGCACAGCAATACCGACTGGGCTAGACAGGTTGTACTTATTTTAATGTAG
The DNA here is from genome assembly GCA_033995665.1 of Melogona broelemanni. Taxonomy (NCBI): domain Eukaryota; kingdom Metazoa; phylum Arthropoda; class Diplopoda; order Chordeumatida; family Chordeumatidae; genus Melogona; species Melogona broelemanni. The sequence goes on along the minus strand of JAUJYS010004761.1, from coordinate 3,047 downwards.
CAATTTAATTTCTGGTCTATCAAGGAAGGTAATATATTTAGGCAATGATTATAAGAATATTTTTGATAATACTTCAACATGCTCTGGTCATTTAAGATGTTTGAAAAAGTCATCGCCTCGAAACAGTTGCGTTATGGTAAAAGACAGTCTAGCTACCACTAACCATGACTGCTGAAGCCGTCAGCCCTCCTGACCGGTATGCTCAACGCGGTGACCGGCGGCGCGTCCACCCCGCCCACCGAGTGGCGCTGCACATCGTTGGAGGCCACCAAACGCGGCAGGTTGATCACCAGCAGCGAGGGCAGCGTCCCGTCGGCGTACATGCGACGTACGTCCCGCGCGATTCCCTCGCGGCCGTGCGCCGGCCACGGCACCGGATCGACGGCCACGAACACGTTGAATCCCTCCACCTCAACGTGGAGACCCAGGCAGCAGAGCAGCGGGTACCAGTTGGCTACCACGCGGGTGACCAGCTTCAGTCCGTCGGCGGTGGGTGGGTCGATGTCGCTGTCGGAAGCTTTGGATTTGGACTCGGTTTGCAGGGTGGTGGTGCTGGACACGCCCGACACTGGATAATAATCGAAAAATTAAGAATAACGCCGGAGAAACATAATATGCAAAACGGTTGGAAGTGTTACCAAATAAAATTGAATTTAAGTATTTTTTTAAAATAATAGGGACTCAGGTATACTTTTTTACGACATACAATCGGAAGCAATTGCCTTCCTGTAGGTCTGGATATACTCGGGCACATATCAATTGGATAACACTTAGCTGCCTTGTAGAATTTAAAAAAAATCACGAATAAATAAAAAATGAAGTAAATGCTTCCATTTCGCACGAATAAAAATAATGAAATAAAAATTAATTTTGCAGCAGCGTTGCTCACAAATTTTTGCACAAAAGAAGACACTCGATGCGCAAAAATGTTTGTCTGAGGAACCAATAATCAAAACACGAGACAATAGTTTCGCAAGAATCAATATTAATTATTTTATAAATAATTAATTGTGCAACAGCGTTGTTTAATTATTTTTCTACATTAGGTATCTGAAAACGAATTATCAAAACATGAGCCATTGATTTAATTTTTTTTCCAAAACACAGGAAATTAACCTAAAAATTCGATACTTCAATTACAATTACAATATATACCCGCAAGCAGCCCCCTTTTAGGGGGGCCAATGGCGGGGGAACGTAACGACTCGTAGATGAAAAGCTATTTATTTGAATATGAAGTTAAAATATTTTAATAATAATTTTAAATAGTTATCAATATCTTTACGATAGGCCTGTCAAATAAAGTTATCACCATTCATTAAAATAGATATTCGATAAAAATGTTAAGTAACCCTTTACTAAATAATGGTCATCTCCTATAGAATCCACGGTATGTACCGGCAATATCTGCACTCAGATATAAAATTTCGAGAAGCACATGTATTGAATACATGAAAATTCGCCGAACCGAGCAAATAAAGATGATTACTTAAGATGATTACGATGATAATTAAAAAAGGATTGTGAATTTGAACACAAAATTATTAAGTCATTAGTCGTGGTCATTATAAAGACATTCGTCATTAGTCGAAGTCGATGTCGCGGTAACAACTTGATAATTACGTGCCCTACATTGGCATGATGTTAAAGTCCATGCACGTTTAATTATAGCCACGAAAAGCAAGATACGGAAAGTAGATTTTAAATTCGTGAGACTAGTCCGCGGTGTTCTGCCTTCTGTGAGGAAAATTGACAACTATGCTATCCATTAATTGTTAAATATTCAGCAGTGATAATTTAGTGTAAAATGTTTTATCAGTTCATAGTTCATGGATATTTTCTTCTTAAGAAAGAAAATTTGATAATTCAGTTTTAGTTACAAAGCCATTCATTAAAATCGATTTGCGCGGAAAATTTTAAAGTAATCCTTGCACTATAAAATGCTCACTTCCGATAGAATCCACAGTATATGCCGGCAAGATATGCGCAAAAAATAAAATTTCGTTGAAAATTCGCCGAACCGAACGAATAAGGATGAAAGATATTGTGAAATTAAACCCACAATTATAAAGCCATTAGTAATGTCGAGGTTATTAAAAATATGAAAATTACGTGTCCTATATTCTAGAAGTAGACCAAAGACACGGTTAATTGTAGCAACGGAAAGTATAATTTAAATTCGTCCGCGGCGTTCTACCATCTGTGATGAAAATTTAAAACTATGATATTCATTAACCGTTAAATACAATTAGTCAGCAGTGATAATTTAGTACAAAATGTTTAATCGTATCTTTGTTCAGAGATATTTGCTTCTTAAAACAAAGAAAAAGTTGATACAAAAATGATATTTGTCAACCTGCATTTAATAAAACTATATTAATCCCATCAGTTAACTTGTTGATAGTAATAATAGAAATTCATTATAATATTTACGTAAAGCTATCAGTTCTGCGAACGGTACAATTACTGATAATTGCTGCATCACGATCCAATTAACGCAGCCGCAACTAGAAAATGATTTCGGAATTGTTATCATTTTCATTTGCTTTTTCCAAGCGAGGCAATACACGGACAAAAGTCTTTGTTTCGGTTAAAGGGACTATTGACCAGGGCGTTTGCACCAACGTGCGTCATAATATGTCGTAATATCAATGAAGGATAAATGGTGTAAGAAAAAAATGTCAGCGCAGCTCAGTACTCTATAATGCGTTGCCGGGTGTCTTACGCTTTTACATGTGTACATTTATGTGTCTATGTTGCTATTTGCGAAAAGGGCAGTGAATGCATGTTCACATAATTTGAACTTCTTCTATTTTTTCCATTTTGATAAATTGTTAGTTAGGTAATAACTAACAATTTACAGAACAGCACGAGTTAGTTACTTTCTTCACTCGTGCCATTAGATCGATCTGGCTTAAATCGTGCACAGTCACCCAGCGATTTTCCTGAACAAAGCTGTTCATTCGATTCCCGGCGCAGGCTTTCGTTTATTCGTTAGCCTGGGGTACTGGCGTCACCCCTGAGCTCCCATTAGGGAGTCCAGAGCT
>JAUJYS010004760.1:0-11583 GCA_033995665.1 Melogona broelemanni | reverse complement strand
TCAGTGGGTATGGCGACATCCTACGAAGCCGACGGTCCCGGGTTCGCTTCCCGGCGCAGGTTTTCGTTTATTCGTTAGCCTGGAGTACTGGCATCACTTAACCTTTAACAATATTGCGTGAACACACGCCACTATAATATTGTCTCATATTTTCTATGAATAAAATTTAGTTCACGTTGATTGAACAAAAAAAAAGGTAACTTTAACCAAATAAGATTTGCTTCCGTTATTAATGAGCCTGGTGACAGTAGATGTTGGACAAAATTTGGGGGGAGTGATACAGTCGAACAGGAGATGGGAGGATGGTGGGGTGGGGTGACGTCCAACGCGAAACCTGCCAACCGCCTAAAATCGACGAGGCGCAGGGAGAGTTCGCCAAATGTCAATAACCTTGAATAAGCAAAACTGCCATCGCCCCAACCAGAGAGAGATAGAGCGAGTGAGAGAGGAACACGTAGTCAGACGTTTCGAATTACTCGGCGTCAAGCGACGAATCGCAATGCCCACCACCCCATCTCATCATCATCTCCCATCTTCGCAAATATGAACGAGGGACGTTCGAAAACAAACCCAACCCCAACGACATTCTGCGATTTGGATTTAAAAAAATGTTGGTAACCCGGGAAAACGGCGTTCACGACATGCCGTCTTTCGGGACAAAAAGTACGGCATAACAATCGCCTGTCCAACCACTGTTCTCAGAGACTTTCCTATTAAGGTACACGGCTACATTTAATTAACCCCACATTGAATAACTAAAAAGTTCACGACGTCATCGTGCTCGTTCATCGTCATCTAAGCGACGAAGAGACAGCCTTAAATTGAGGAATTCAGAAGTAGCTAACGTGCGCCACCAATTAATCTTTACCAGTATTTCACACACATGTAAAATCAAAAATTTAATTGGATCACAATCACCCCAATGAAATTGACTCAAAACAACAGTTTAAACATAGAAGTTTGCTTGTTTCTAAAAAAAAAGTGTCCCGATATGCCCGCAAGCAGCCCTAGGTGGCCTTTGGCAAGAGTCAAGAGAAGAAAGGAATCCGAGAGAATATTTTCGATTCGCAAGTTTCACTAGACAATTCCCAGAATTAAATTATAATTTAATGTAATGTCAATTACAAAAAAAAAAATAATAATAATAATAAATAATCCACTCTGAATTACGTTTCGAGAAATATGATAAATCTTTCAGTACCATTTAAATTATCATAATTTAATTGAGACTCAACTTATGAAATTATCATAATTTAGATTATGAAACGGTCATTGGTCAAACGGTCAGACAAAATATTTTACAATTAAAGATAAAAAGGTAACAGTTGGAAATAACAGTTCATCCCAAGATTTTCCAGTACCGTATTCAATAAACTATAAAATTGTATTGATATCAATAAAAAAAAAAAAATCTTGGTATGAAAAAACCCACTGTTGTGCTTTCTTTCACAAGATTCCGAATATATAAAAAAAAAATGTAGAAAAGTCAATTATTTCGCAGCTGATACAAGGACACAAAAGAGATAGTGCCTGCAATGCAGAACAAATGACAATACAAATGGTAATACCGTGTAGAGCAACAACAATGCAGAGAATACAGACAAAAAAGGGGTTACCACGTGACCCTAGATTTGTTACTCTTGATAAGACGAGACAAACGCAAGGTTAGTAAAAAAAAATACCCCAGGTTCGCTTAAGGACAGAGCATTCATTGGTGCGCGTCATCTGGAGGGGTCACGTGATTGGCTGGGAGGGATTTATTCACACCGTACAAAGTATCGTAATAGTAGTGCGTTCTAAAAGTTAACTCGAGATGACTGATCCGAATAGAAGCCGGGGTGCGTTATTAACCTTTGGGCGGCAAAGAAAAATAAGTTTCTGTGACGTCACGTGGAGGGGTCGCGCGATTGGCTGACGCAATCCAATGTTATTTCCCACGTGAAAATCTCCAGCTCGTTCGTTGTCAAGAACCAAAAAATACTGGCAACTCATGTTTTCAGATGACGCAAAACGCGTCATCTGGAGGGGTGCCACTAGGTGGTCCAAAAGCTCCTTTCACAAAAGTGCCGGCATAAGCGAACCTGGTCTTTTCTACTAACCTTGACCATGGTAGACCAAATAAGAATTAGTTAGAATTAGGTACACGAAGGCACATTATGCACTTTCTAAATAGGTATTCGTCTAACTTGCATTATTTATTGCATTTTTTGCATTATTTTGGAAAATTAAGGTTATTCAAAATTAGATACAGAACCCGTGGTTTTGCTATGCACTGTGTGTGGAGTTAACTGGAGCATAAAGTACTACTTTGTGTTCTGCGTATTCAGTAGCCTTAACAAGATTTATTTTCTAGCTTGGTAATATTTGCTACTGTTATTAAATAAGATATATGTTTCGTAATAATGTTTCATTCCGTAAAGTTCGAATATGTGCAGCAAACTATAGCTACAGCAAATAAAATACATTTTTAAAACAAGGTTATTTCTAAAGGGTTACCGGTAATGATTTTGATCTTATTACATAGAACATATCGTATGATCTACAGTAGATATGTACAGTGCAGTATATACATGCAAAATCGTCGCGATAACCCAATATCACATAATAACATATTAAAAAATAATACGCTAAAATTGCTATAATAAATTTTTAAACTAAATAATTCAAGTTTAAATGGAACAAAAGCTATTTTGTTGAAAAAAGCTCCACGACCACTGCTGATGCGTTATTCTATCGACGTGAATTTCGGACGTCCCCTCCCCCCCCCCAACCCGCACGAGAGTATTACGTGCTTGGAGAGGCCTCTCTCGCAAAAGTAAATGACTCGATGTGCTTGAACACGTTACGACTATAATGGCGGGTAATAAATCAATCGCTCGACGCATTGTTGTTGTTATTTGCTTACGGATATCGAACCCCCTTTCCCCTTTTTGCTGCCCTCCTGTGTTGGCGTGTGCCTACGCGTGTGTATGTGTGTCGTGTGCGGGATCGTGTGACCGGACAGTTATAAGAAATCATAAATCAACGATGTGGTGATGCGATGTAATACGAGCTCGCAGACGTCTACCAGCGCTAGTTCTGTGAACAATTACTTTTGGCGTCACATTCTATTGGGATCAATTAATAACTCTGGAGGGCGCCAGATAGAAGTAATTTCTTCCGATTACGAGTAGCGCTACCTAGGTAGTACGGTAGGTCCGGTAGGAAGGTACTACGAGTCGTAGCCCGATCGGTATTGCGACCGACTGCGGGGTGGCGATCTCGGATTCGATTCCTTGCGCGGCTACCGTTTACTTAATTACAGGGTGCTGATAAAAATGTGTCCCTCACAACCCCCACAGTCCCTCACAATACTAAAGCAACACGATGTCACATATTATCATGTAGTGCTATTATTCATTACAATAATCAAAAATAGCAATTGAAGAGTTTTTAAAGGAAATCGCAATTAAAAGGTTTATAAAACCAAAAAAAATATTTTAAAATGTATTTTAATATCCTATGCTTGAGTTGTTCATTCGGATCCAGGCAACCAGTCAGCTAATTATATTTATCGATAATAGGAAACCTATCGATGACACTATCGATTTACTTTTCGATAGATCACTCATTAAGCTATACTTGTGCTTTTGGAGGTGGTCAATTGGATTTTGACTCATTCAATTGTGTTCAATGGCCGATGAAAATTGCAACCATTTGTTCACGAATTTCACCAATAAAGGGTGAATTCAATTCCAATCAAATGACAACGTCAAATAGTCTAATAGATGTACATTTATACCAAAAGATGGCGCCACACGCAATGACGCAATAAGCCTGTAGAGGGTGCTGATGAGGTGGAAAGTGTCACCGGTCTGAGCTTAATTGGCACGCGCGCGGGCGTTCGCCGTCTCTCGTACTTCACCTTGGGATAATATTTCGGAGCTCAATTAGGAGACAAGCAACGTCGCAGCAGATATCAGTCTTCTTCGCGGAGGCCATATTTTTTTGCTGGTCGTTGTCAGTGTCGTTCGGCCCACGGATGTATTAGATGACGATAGGCGAAGACTAGATGATGGTGCAGATATCGGGTTCGTTGGAACGGGACGGGCCTGCCATGAGTTTTGATTGTGAAAACATTTTTTAACGGCGGCTCGTTTTTTTTATTTATAAACAGTCAATCGTGCATCTGACCATTTATTTTGGACGCTAAATGAATTTTTTTCTTCGGTATTACAGCGTTATAAAAATTAGATTGGCTGGAATTGCTAATGAAAACTTTTATTTCTGTAATCTCCAAGTTTCAAAGCAAAAAAAGTATATATTTACTTTTGTTAGATTTAACGTTTTTTTCACGCTCGTAAAAGTTTCATTTTTATTACTATTTTTTTTTTAAGTTTTAGCCTTAGAACATACCGATTATTATTTCGGCTATTGAGAGACCTATTGGTCAGCTTGCCGTAGACCTCTTTCTATATGGAAATTTTATAAATTTGATCTGTGTGCATTGTTTTTTCAGAAAATCCGTGTAATATGAATCATTAGTCGATTACATAGGTTGACATTTTTAACACTAGTATTTCAGATTTTAATTATAATTATATCACATTTTAAATGCAAGGATTTCACATTGTATATATGTATTACAAGTTGTAAGTTGCAACAATGCAAGTATTACAAGTTTTTCAAATAATACAAGTATTTCATACAAGATATCTATTTAACAACTACTCGTATTTCACATGTCACATTTTAGGTGCAAGTGTATTTATTTATATGCATGTTCGAACCAATTATTTTTTAGCCTTGCCAATTATTTCAACGTTTTTGCGCCCCGCGAATTAATTCCATGTGTTTGGTACACTCGCGACAGTAGAAAAAGAATCAAATCACGGTTGGCGTGATCTTGCCGCTCCTGATCACTTTGATACTGTCGCCCTGTTATTGAGCACGAAGTTCCTCCTCCCCGAATCGCTGGATAGGGAAAAGCTACTTTTCTAAAGTGAGCCAAGCGTGGTTACAATATCAAGAGCGAAATCACGTCATCCGTCCGTGCAGAAAGGACAACACAAAAAAGCACGTTGTGACATTGGCGGGTCAACAGGAGTAACGAGGCAAACGTAATTGAAGTGGGAAGGGGGGATTGAAGGAGACGGAGGTGGGGATGGAGGGAGGAGACTGAAGTAACGAGTTCAGCAGGACCGTGTAGGACTTATGCACAACATTCGACCCCGTGCTGTATGAGTAAATGCGGGATCGTTTTGAATTTCTTGTTGACGATGAGTTGGCATTATCAACATCCTTGCCTTAACAGAATCCTGATAAACTTTTTTTTTCAATGAAATAAGACTAAAAATCAATTAAATTTTATTTCGTAAATTTAGAACACTTTTAATTTTCCAATATTTTAGATTTTTCAAATTAAAATAAAAGTTCTTTGAAGCAAAATGCATGATCGGTAGTTCTATCGGATTCACACGGTGCTTAAAAGTGCGTCAAATGCGTGAACAGGTAAATGCTTTAAAATTTTGATTTTAAAGATTCATAAATTACATTTTTGAAAAAAAATTGCACCTTGACCAATCGACCCCAACACATAGATTAAGACCAGACATATATTAAGTAATTCTATATTTTGTACTTGTGTTTAAAGGTGCGCCAAATAGGTGTATATGCTTTAAAAATCGATTTAAAGAATCATTAATAAGTAATATTTTCAAGAAAATATTGGCGTTTCATTTTTTTCTGTGTCACTTGTAATTGAAAAAAACATTTTTGGTTACGGTAGTGAAAATATATGGCGGTTGTAATTTGATAAAAAAAAATATGTGGAAATTTTAATTTTGAACTGGGAAGGTCAGGAAACATTTCGATTTTGGTCAGGTAAAGCAGGGAATGTCAGGGAAATGAATTTGTAATTTTCATTATGAACCCTTCTGAGAAATACGCCTAACGACTTGGGCAGCCGACTTGCTTGGCAAATAGCAAAGCAGGCTTGTGATGTGTGATTGCCTGCCATCGGGGGTAGCAATGGCTTTGTGCTGGCAACAGCGAGGGCAGAATTTTGCCGGGTTGTAAATATTATAAGCAACAAAACTATTTTTATTCGAACCCTTGACATCTTAACAGAATTTGATTTCGAGTCTATCCTTGACAAATTTATAATGTCACCGATCCATGTGAGCTATCGGTCCCCTAATCAACAATTTAAAGTTGCTTACTCATTTTACCCCGTCCCATATTCGAAACAAGCTATATTTTGAATTTATTCGGCTCATTTCATTGTTAGCATTCAAAGTGACAACCGAATCCAATCAATGATATACCGGGCGGCTAATTATCAGGAATGTTTCATTCGGCTCTGACCCCGATTTTTACGTTACGCACAAGTAATTATCCCAAACTTGAACGTCAATATTTAGCGTAAAACACATGTCTAACTGCACGCTCCGGATAAACGAAATAAAAATAATCTCACCGCGACGCCCCAGTCAATTTACGAGTTGTTAATTTAATTAAGACCGGAGATTAATAAAGTGCCGACGGCCGGAAATGTGTCGCCGTTTTGCCCGCCAGTCGTACCGCATACTGCATCATTCGCTCGACTGTGCACAAACCTCTAATGTGTGCCTGGGCGTTGTAGCAAAGTGTGGCTAAATTTCCACAAGCGTTGAAAGGGGGGAGCTATCATGTCAGTACTATGAAATTAATTAATTAAAATGGCGCCAATTAATTAGCCGTTTCCGTCGATTCCCGCTTCGCAAAATTGCGGGGTGTCCCATAAAGATTTAAACTTCAATGCTATTTCTACCTAACATGTACAGTTGAAACCAGGGTATAAATTTCTAATGAGATTCATTGTGCGCAGGGTTTTCCGAAACGTAACCAGTACATTGCGCTGGCTAAATGATTAATTACATGTGAAGCAAATTGATGAACCGCCATGCAACCTGACTGTGATTTTTAGGCAACCCTGTATATTGTAAGTGACTCGATGCCAATTTTTTTTTCCGTTTTTCATATTGAGACTGTCGAAGGTAGCCCTTTGGGTATTATGTGCGCGGCGCCGTGAAGTCTGGCGTCAGCGGGTTTATAGCTCATTGACCAAGAAAATATTCTAAAAGATTCACGAGTCAGCCGTTCATGCCAAAGAGGTATAAGGTTAGACCCATTTTGAACTACGCCAACTTACTGAGACTGGAAAAATTCCAGTCTTGACTAGTCTATTTTTTATATTTAATTCTGGAACAAATGGAAAGTCATTAGTATTTTATTTGTCTCATCTCCCCCAATTATAATGAGCTATATTAGAAAATTATAGATACAAAATGTTGGTTAAATTAACTAGGTTATTGTTCGAAAGATAATTGCTTAAGACGTCTACTACCTCCACTTCTTTGGAACACGTCTGGAGAGCTGAGTTGTTTTTTGTACGCTGACCATCTGCAGTAAAGCGAATGGGAAATGTCCAGCAGTCCCCTTTCGGGAATTTCGATCCAGGCGGAGCAAAAGTGCAGTTGATCGCTAGTATTTTTAGTCCAGGTAGAGACCAGCGCCGATATTGGTCCAGCAGATTTGAGATCAATATACAGCATTCAAGGTTCACATGAATTCACGGTTCCCTATAAGTAAATTGCTTATTTACTTATTTAAATTTAGAAATATAATTTATTTGATTAAATTTACGTTACGTATAAGTACGTAGACGGGTAGTGTAATTCCAAACGATGCAAATTTGTTGGAAGCAGGCGAAACTTGTCCAATAATTTGAATACGCGTATAATAAAATTGTTAAATATAATTTCAGCTGGGTTTTTATACAGTACCGTACGACTTACTAATTTGAAAAGTGCATCTTTATTTGAAGTTAACACGAATCACTTACGACTGCTATTTGAATAAACCTGTACTCTGAATTAAAAGCTACTGATAGAAAAAAAATAACTCTAAAATACCATGTGCATAATCTCAAAATGCAGTGCCTTATTAAAAGAAGGAAGGCATTAATTTTAAATTTGCGTAAGTTAGTCTCTTTCGACTTAAAAGTCACACGCTGTCGCCTCGCCTTTTTTCTTTTGGTTGTTTCTTCGTATTATGAATTGCAATTAACTTTTTTTTCTCAACGTCTGGCAACGGCATAGAAGAAAAAATAGTTATTACAAAAGAAAAGACGACCAAAACGTAAGAACGTGACCTAGTTACGGCGATTTAGAAGAATAGTCATTTCGTTCACGGCGCAGCATACGCCGAAGCACGGAGGAAAAACTTTTTTGATGAAATATTTCAGATCCACGTATAAATGATATGTAATTCTCGCGATAAAAAGGGAACCGTGAATTTTACCCAAATCTGAGGTAATACCTTTCGCGCCGAGAAACTGAAGGCACACGAGGTAAAGGTAAAAATTCGAAATGAATTTTTTGAATGCTCGCTGCCATCATTTATTTTTTTGGCGGACCATTTATACCGACTGCACGTGAGCGAACCATTCCCGAGGACACATCGCGAACACGCAACCTAATGAAGGTACAGCCGGTTGGCTCCGATTCTTGCAATGTGTCCTGACCAACGGACCAGCGAGGGGATCTCTAGCAGCAATCATGTGACGCTCTGGTTCCACGGTTCCTATTTCCTTTCCTTATGCCAATAATAATTTCGCCCTATTTTCTTTCCGAGACAACATTGCCTGGAATTTTTTTTCTTCTATTTCTCTCAACGTCTAGTGGGGCTCGAATCTTTTTTAGATGCGTTGCAGACTTTCGTTGTCTTCGTCGAGGGCTCGCTGACACTCGCAAATACTTTACAGCCTCACGTGGAAAAAAGCTTTGAATATTTCGTCTTATTTTAGCGTTTTTATTTATTATCTATCGCCTTCGTTTTTCTCGCTGCAAGCAGGCGAGCTACACGTTTCTTTGCGGCTTAGGTGAGACGATCGTGAAGCGTTTCTCTAATTTATTCAAACGTAATTTTTTGTTGCCGAATGTACAGGTTGAGGGGAAACGAAAGTTTCAATTGTTCTGTAGCAGCGTTAAGTGGAGATGTTCGCTTCGCTCGAAGTTATGCAACGTCAACCGAAGCAGAGACCCTAACGGAACTTAGACCACACTAATTTGGGGTTAAAGAAAATGTTTTACCTTTTTGAGATGGCTGGTGATATAATTTATAACTTAGGTTTATTGTTGCTTAATCGTTATGTAAAGGTCGCACTAATTTTGTACATTTAAAAAAAAAATTAATACGTATTGTTCACAAAGGTTTGCCATAAAGGTTAACTTTAAAAAATATTGATTTAAATAAAGTATTGAACTTAACTCAGTAATAGTTTTTACTAAGAAACCTTAATTGGTCAAATTACGCATAGACGCACATTTACAGTAGTTAGTGTTTGAAGATAAAATTGATGTAGGAATATTTTGTTTTGATAAACCTATAAATTGAAATTCAAACGATTATTTTCAATATACTTTTAAATTGATGCTGCCCGTTATTGATTTTAAAATAAAATATTTGGGACGTTAAAGTCAATAATAATGAATTATGTGATCCCATTCGCTTCTTGAAAATGAAAACGTAGGTCGAAGATTTCCATTCCTGGCTATGACCCGAAGAAAAGGGGATATATGTCAGGATCTGTCGCAGCCGAGCTCACGATCAGAGGACGCTTTCGGTCGGTTGGAAATGGGGTGGGTGGTGAGGGTGGAGAGGAGACGGGGAGGGAGAGAGGGAGCGGGGAGTGCAACCGCCGAAATTCATTTTGGCTTTATGGGAATCTAGCGAAAATGAAATAGAGGGGGAAAGCCTTCAAGACATCCTTTTATTGTTATTCCTGACACGGAAATCATGCACGCTCGTTGCTCAGAGTTCGTGATCGCCTCTGTATCGTGTATAGTCGTCCTGGGGGGGGATCCCTTTTTACCCCCTTCCTACGAAAAAATAAAACAAAAAAAAAATAACTTCGGTGCACGCGTTTATCTTCGTGAGACCTCTGCGTTATCGGAACAAATTTTCTGCCTGCATTCACTTCGTACTAGATTGTATTTCGCGTGCACTTAATTTAATTGGTGGTCACATTGGTGCCATATCTGGCGTATCCCCCTCTAGCGACAAAATTTGGAAGCCACCTGATCAGCGCATTGGTCTCAGGCAACGAGACCACTACAGGGACACCATGAAATATTTTATGAGACACACAAATTGCGCCAAAAATTGTTTTGCTGGAAAAACGTTTGTTCAATGAAGGTGTACCATTTTCCAAAGATGAGCTTATTTTATTTACAAAAGTTCTCTCTGTGAGTAATAAATCTCAATTTGCACAAAATTATCAATCGGCAGATCAGTCACAATCGCTGTTGAGATATAAACGGTAATGTATAAATAATACCCACGTCTGCACAAAAATGTTATGCTGCCCCTAATTACAAGGCACACATGCAATACCAGTTTCAATCTTGTGTTCTTCAGGATGAAGCGTTTTTATTGCTGTTTTCGAGATTTTCCAATTGTGTCTTCTTTTTTATTTAACGTAAATACATCTATGAGTTCTGTATAAATACTGTTGGCTTTCTCACCGCACACACATATTAAACGTGTTGTTCGTTTTAAATGGAGGAATACATTCAATAGAAAATACTCCATATCTCAGTGTTTATGCTCATCTACCTTGTTTGTAAAGCCGTGGTCTCAGAAGGATATGTGGAATGTTATATGCAGTGAAAAAACAAAAAACAATAGATTTGTCACAGTCATGCATGTTTCTCCGCGAATTGAGCAAGACATATGCACGTAAATCCGCAAACACTAATAGAACACAATTCGGGTGATTTCACGATGCTGCTTTTTGTCTCCCTTTCCTGTTAACCCTACGTGCAGATTTTTTTATACGTTATTTTTCCAATTTCAAGCCACGCAAATTTGCACCCCGTAGATGCTGCACGCGATGATTCATGATTTTCGCTACATTTTTGCGTTAACTTTGTGTAAACAATTGTGGCAATGAATAGTTCATATAGCCGTAGGACTAAAATTCAAGAGGATAAGAAATTCTGATATATACCGGTATTGAAACAAGATTCAACCTTCCACGTGGCATTTTTTATAAATTAGTTTCCACGTGAAATACCTGCTGAAGACTTTTTGGCTGCTCTCGATGACCTAAAGTGATATTAGCACAGTTAAGATCTTTCAACACAATTTTGATGTCTGGGAATTTCGATCTTTTGAAATTTACCTGAACGGCGTATGTCATAACACCAGATATATCTGTCAATTACAATTGAACTACTATTTTATATTATTTTAAATTTGCGTTAGTTTATGAGTATTTTGTTACTTGCATATTTTTCTTACCCCTTAGAGCTTCTGCTAGATCTGATTTGTCGGTAGTCAATAATATGTACGTAAGTGTACTGCCATTGTACGATAGTCCCGAGTTCGATTTATTGTTTCTGCTTTTCTTTATTTGATCCCGGGGTACTAGTAAAAATGTGGCACTCAATATTATTATTATTTTTTTTATTCCGGATCACTCTAGTGAATAACACTACAGGAGGTTATTGTACCCCTCGCGTCGCTGCGGCGATATATGAGGGGCACATTCCAGTACCA
>JAUJYS010004759.1:0-11629 GCA_033995665.1 Melogona broelemanni | reverse complement strand
GCGAAATGAACCGGAAAATACGGTCGATACGGTAGACAGGCTCTGACGTCATACGGTTTACCTACCCAACCTAACCTATCAACCATGTTTTAATCTAACCTAACCGTAGAAAACATGGTTGATAGGTTAGATTACGTTAGGTTGGGTAGGTAAACCGTATGACGTCAGAGCCTGTCTACCGTATTTTCCGGTCCATTTCGTCCGTGAGCTGAACATCTGCCAAACATCGATTATTTTTGTTGTGTCGGGAAGTAAGGCGAAGACTCACCCCTGTTATCTACAATCATCTTGTCCATGCCACGAGGTCCCAGGGTGGTCCTGACGGCATCGGCGATGATTTGACAGGCATTGATGTTGCTGATGAGCTGAGGCTTGCCCTGAGAGTTCTCAGTGCCCTCCTTCAGGATGATGATTTGAGGTTGCTGCGAAAAAAACAACATTATTTTCTTATTACCTTTCGGGTGACTAAAGTATTACGCGATCATCGATTAACGCAATCCTACATATCTCATATCACTTTACCAAAGCATGCAAATTTCAAAGCTTACGCTCATTTAAAAGAAACAATGGATTCTGTACATGTTAGGCCTAAATTATTTAGTAATCTCGTCTCGCTGAACATGGGTCAACGGCCTAGGGCCTAGGCAAGATCCACAGATTTGAGACCAAATGGAGTTATTTGACCTGAATTTTGACCTATCAACCTCAAATGACCTCACAGGGCCAAGAAGGGGGTTAAAAAGAAACAAATGACAGAAATAATGCACTTCTTAGCCATTCCAACCTCAGGTTCTAGGCCTACATCCACACCATGCCCACACAAAGCCCCACCTTATGACGTCATTTTGAGTTTTTCGGACTGAACATTCGATCCCCTCCAATTTTAATGTTCAAAAAGTTCATGAAAATGCGAAAAATATTTTAAATTGACCCCTAATCTAGGCGTAAACAGGTAAAACGACAGCTAAATGATATTGCGTTTTATGCCGGCATCCCATAGACGCAAGTCATAGAGACCCCCACCCTCCCCCGATATGAACACTGCACCATGTGCACTTTTAAGTGCGATTGATGCGATCATCGAGATGTTTCCCGTACAAACGAATGATCACAGGCAAAGACCAAAGCGTAAATTGCTCAAAAATGGCAAAATTTGAGCATAAAATAATTTATTGGAGAGGATGTTGAAAGATTCGCTTACCATTTTTGCGACGAGCAATGACCGACAAAATGGATGTTTGACAAGATGGCGGCGAGATGGGCGATTGTATCGAAAATATATACTGTCGATTCCTCTTTACCGCGTTTCTTCTTTACCGCGTAATTTCAAATTGCTTAAACATTGACACATGGAATAATAAATTTTAATTTCTCAATCTGTTGCAGCAAGAAGAAAATAACAAAGCAATAATTTGTGAAAAATAAAAAGGAAATTATTCAGAAGAATATTTTTAATCAATTAATAATTTATTCATCATAAACATGAAATAGGTACAGTATTAGAACTATTAGGATGTCCAAATCATTTTATGAAGCTAGTTTGTTTTCAATAACTTTGTTGTACAAATTCCAATAGCCATTGGTAGATCAGACAAAATAATTAAATTATGTTTTCAAGAAAATGTTTCGCGTTCATTTATTTTTGAGGTCATTGCTGGTTTTTCTGACTTTTTTAAAAGCTTTGTCTCTATCGCCCGCCGGAATTTTGTCACCTTTGTAATTATCTGAAAATGAGAAGGAAATTTGTATCACAGTACCATATTACAAATAGCATAGTTAACGATTTACAAGCATGATCAACAATTGCTTACCTGTATGCAAAATTTTGATTAAACCTTTCAGAGCAGATATGATCTGTGGGTTTGGGGCGCCCTGCTGTAGGCCAGCTATTTCCCATGGTTCGTTAGCGGCCATCACTCTGGCATACTCTTTTTCGAATTGCATAATTATGTCTTGCTTCGTTAGTTTTCTGTCTCCGGCGGCGCCGTTGCCGCCATCTTTCTTGTCATTGCCAGCATCACCGTTGCCGCCATCTTTCTTGGCTCCTTCACCGGGGATTACTTTTTTCCTGGGTTCTTTGGGCTTCATTTGGGGAAATTCTTTTCGCAGGACCTCGGCTTGGTCCATGTACTTGCCGTTGTATTTAAGCTTCGTGTGGTTCTCCCAATTTAAAATCGCGCTGAAAAAGTGTTGGCGGACATCTAAACAGTTTTAAAAATACACAATTTGTCTGTCATTGCTCTTTTCAGTGTTTTTTCACAAAATAAATGAGAAACGTCTATAAAGACGTATACGTAACTTTGTTTGAAATGAAAAAAGCAAATATTATGAAAATGCGATTTGAAAAAAAATCTGACTGGATTAAATTTTTGTTTTTTAACGATTTGATTGAATAAATTACCTTTATCTTCTTTTTTAAGCGTGTAAACCAGTTCTCCATCTTCTAGAGCGCGGTTGAACTCTTCCATTCCAATATTTCTATTTGTTAAAATCAATGATACATAAAATTGATATTGAACATCAACAATGGTGAAAGATCTGAATAACTGCATGTAAATATCAGCAAAGAGAACATGGCTTCATTTCGAGGTGCCGTTGACCAAATTTGTGGCACAAAAATATCAAACGCTACATAGTTATTTATTTAATCTTTAATTTTAAACTTGATCATGACTATGATTATTGATCATGACTGTGCCATTGACAAATTTGGTGTCACAAAAAGATTTGGGCGGCGTAATTATTTATTTAATCTTTTAATTTTAAAATTACAGAGGAAAATAACCTTATTATTGCTTTTAATATTTTACATGCACAGAAGAAGAAAACATCGTTATTTTTTAATTACACAAAGAAAATAATCATTATTATTTTTTAATAACAGAAAGAAACAAACATCATTAATATTTTTTAATTTAAAGAAATGCAACCTAAGTAAGGTAAGTATAAAAAAGAATGCTTTTGTCCAAGACTGTTACTTACCCTTCGATGGACAATAATAGAGTCTGTAGTCTGTTCGGGTCGTATTCGATGGCTCTTCGACAATCGGCCACTGCGTCAATGTAGGCGGACAGCTGCGCACGAGATTTAATTGGAAATGAACGAAACACTTCGTTAATATTTTATTATTTTCAAATACACGTTCTTGTCGACAAATGTAATAGTTGTAAATGTGGCCGTATGAAAGAAAACAAAATTTATTTACCTGTAAGCTGGCCATAGCTCGACACTCTAACAGTTGAGCATAGACCAACTTGTTGGTTTCATTGGTGTTGCGGAAACCTTCCATCAGAGCTTGTTGCGCCTCTTGGAAAGCGCGGCGACGAATCTTTTCTCGAGAGGTTTTCAGCGAGAAATTCACTTTTTCAACTTGCTGAAATAATTTTTTTTCAAATTTAAACAAGTATATTAAAAACATTTTTTTACCCATTTAAACACGAATATTAAAAACATTTCCCCCCCCCCCCATTTCAAAAAATATATTAAAAACAAATTTGAGAACAACATTCAAAATTTAGATGAGGTTTTAAATGTACCATTTACAAATTTTATGTTACAAAAAGATCTTGATTGCGAAATTATTTAAATATTTAATTAATCTTTTTAATTTTAAAATTACACAGAGAGAAATAAAACTTTCTACAACGATTACATCCGAACATTCGAAAAATAATTAAAAAAAATAAATAATAATAAATGAAACTTACGACTTTCAGTATTTTAGCTTTCTCATGCTCTTCGTCTTTCAAAATGGCCTCACAAATCTTGATGGCCTCCGGAAACTGAGCTCGATTGAACCTGAGGAGCGCGTCAATGTACATGACGTCGGAATTGTTTGTCGCGTGCGGCGACATGAGCTTTCTAAAAAAACGACACATTTTGGATTCAATTTATAGCTTCGAAATTTTTCCGAGAAAAAAACAAAAACTGACATATTCTCGTGTTGGGGAGGAGATTAATCAACCAATCATTTTTAATGTCGATACGAGACTGATATGTTAGACTTCAATAAACAAAAATCATTATCAAGAAACAAATTGTCTACTACGAAAAAAATTGAGCAGCATTTAAAATTTTCGATGAAACACTACAAAAACTGTTCAACTCACTGGTACAATACTTGGGCTTCTTGGATTTGTCCCAAATGAATGAAGCATTCGGCTTTTATGCTAATAAATTTGATGCAGTCGTATGAGTCCTGCAACATCTTAGTAGCGTGCTCCAGTGCCTGTTATTATTTGTTGAAAAGTCATACACGAAACAGTCGCATAATTTGCGCTTGCTTTAATGAACGTAGTCATGTGGAAACGCTTTTATCGATAATTTTTTAATAAAAATATATTTACCATGGGATATCGAAGTTTGCCCATGTAGGACATGGTCAATTTCCCTTCCTTTTCCGAAACTTTGATCCTTTCGCCCTAAATTAAAAATCGGATATAAATAATGTGTTGAAAGCGAGAAAGAAAATAAAAATAGAAATGACCTAATTAAAATTGAAGGATAATTTCAAAAATCGCTAAAAATACAACAAAACTGCCGTGTTTACCAAAACGTTAATCGCTGGATCGTTGCGCTTAATTTTCTCGAAAGTTCTAAGAGCATCCTTGGCACCCTCGATGTCTCCAGTTCGAATGGCATCTTCCACTTTCTGAAGCATTAACAACAACGTGGTTAGCATAACACCGACAGTCAATAAATTAAACAATTAAATAATAAAAAAAAATGAACCAATAACCTGTTTGTCGGGGTCTCCCGGCTTTGAACAATTGGTTTGGTGAGCCTATTAAATAAATAAAAAAAATATATTTCCAGCAACCCAGTCGATTTCAATTTAAATTATGGCAGTCCCAACCCAAGAATATACAAAATTAACTTTCCAGATTGCGAGCAAAGAAAAATTAAAGATTCTTACCAAATAATTCGAGACAGTGAACAAGACGTGGCATCCTTTGTCAAAATTGGGACAAAATACTTCAAGCTTGCTTAATGCCTTTATGACATCTTGAGTCGGTATTGACTATGGAATATTTGAGAGAGGCAAGACTAAAGCGATGATTCGTTTAAATGTAAAATAAATACGGAAAAAAGGTTTCACTTACCGCTACTGGGCCTGGCTGTTGGCATAGGTCACATGTATGCGTAATTCCAGCTTTGTCGCCGTCGGGGTAACAATTTTTGCAGACAAGGTGCCCGCATTTGGCATGCAAATAGGCTTGAACAACGAACGGAACATTCTTGCATTTGACGCACCGACATTTGGATACAGCCTGTTCCGACACATAGGTGATTGTGTCAAATTTCACGTCTTTCAGAGGATGGTTGGAGAAGTCTTCTAGAAAAAAATAACACAGCACATTGAATATTTGTTATTTCACGGCACGATTTTCGATTGATTTTCAGTATGTCAACGAAGAACGCGTACCGCTGACTCTGGCCATTTTTGTTTCGATTAAAAAAGTTTTCTAGTAGAAAGGATTATTGACTAAAAAATGTTACTGCCTTGGACTGTACAGAGTTCCTTATCTGGTTATCAACGCTATCTAACAAAACGCGCATACGTATGCATTTATGTTTATCTTGCAATCCACAAACAAAGTCTTCCGATAAGATTTAAAAAATGACGCGTTTGGCAAATATTATTTACCGAAAATTACAAATACCTAGACAGAAACGTTTGCAGTGCAGGACATGCATCCGTTCGAGCCGGGACATTAATAGCGAGGTGAAATCGCACGCCCTATCAATCAATGTATTGTCTGGGAATAATTTAACGACCCATGTCCATTGTAAAATTATTTTTTCTTGAAACTCAAAAAAGAAAGAGCCACTGGCTCCACATTCCATTGTTTTTCGTCGTCTTGGCCTCATACATCCGTGCCAAACAGGCTTTATCCAAATGCATTTTGTCCATAGGAACCCGTGTTAATTTTTGACGTAAAAAAATTGGGGGTGATTATTACGCGATCTATGGCTCAAAAAGTAATCAATTTATCGAAATAAATATTTTAGGCAAATTTTAACACGGTTTCCATTGTTTTTCGTCGTCTTGGCCTCATACTCCTGTGCCAAACAGGATCTAAAAGAATAATTTTTCCCCAAATGCTTTTTTCCCATAGACACCCGCGTTATTTCCAGACGTTAGCGAAAACACATTTCGCGCCCCAGTTTGAATCTTTACGACTCTAGCGCCCCTAGCGGAATATGCTTGCAACGTTTTTTTGATCGGTCTATTCCCAACAAGATGGCTGCGCCCATGCCAGTTTCATTGATTCTGTCCACCACCGCCGATTTTCAGCTGTTTTCTTGTGTTTACCTTCAATTTTAAGGGATAAAGCGCGCCAAGCCAACAGAATTAGTAACGATGGCCACCGTGAAACGAAATTATGCCGATCCCGAACCAACCAACTCGAAAAAGCACCGAAACCAGAGCTCGCCATCGGCAGGTAGTCCCAGCAACGAGAGCTCAATTTTTACCGGAATCCGAGCCTTCCTGCTGCCCGCTGGCATGGGCAGCGGCCGGCTCGGCCTATTCAAGTCCCAGATTACCAAGCACGGTGGCCAAGTGCTGGATAAATTCGACGCTAAGGTGGTGAATCGAGCGGTGGTGGACGATTCGATGTCGGCGGACAGGGTCAAGATCCTGCTGGCGGGATCGGGGACCGCGGGTGGCCCGTCCATGAAGACGAGGCAGTGCGAGTGTGTCCGAGTGAGCTGGCTTAGTCAGTGCCTAAAAACAAATCAGCTGCTGGATACGGAGCGTTTTTTAGTGACCGGCGTGTTTGTGGATGAGCGCCCAGCAATGACACCAACCGCTCAGTTAGATAATGACGATTTGGAGGACACCGACGCAGGAGACATTCAAAAACCGCCACCATGCACAGTGGGTAAGATATTGTCGTTATGACTTGTCAAAGTTCAGACAATTTACTACTCCACTAATTTTTGTTCGCAGCGAACTCGTACATTAAAGGGGAATTAGCTCACTGCACATTTTCATTTAGTAAATGGTCATTTCAGCCCTTGTTATTTTTTTGTACAATTTTTTTGTTGTAGTGGTATGTTTTAATCATTGAAATATTTTTTCTGAACATGCATATATGCATATAGCTTTTTTCAGCTTTTAGATAATAATTTAATTGCAAATTTTTTAATCATCTATAAATTATATACATTTAAAAAGAAATTATATAATTTTTGGCCAACATAGTAAATTCCGCTACATCGGATAAATGCGGCACATCCGCTCTGCCGGACGATGAACCCAAAGCCAACTTCAAGAGACCTTTTACCGTGAATACAGTGAGTTGCCTACATTCGTTTGAAGTACTACCTGAATTGATTTGATGATAATTCGAATTGAACTCTTATTATACGAAACGCTGGACGCCATTTAATGCCTCTTCTTTTTTAAATATATTTCTAGTCGAAATTTATATGTGCCTCATCATCAGAAGACAAAAATGAAAACTTCAACGTGCAGGTCACCGAAAAACTGCAGGTGAGCTTATAGAATTACTATCGCGTATTTATCGCCATCTTTGCAGATATTTCGATAATTTAATTAATTATGGTCTTGTAGGCTCTAGCTGAAACCTACAAAACCACGAAAGATCAGTGGCGAATGCTTGGCTACGAAAGAGCAATCAGTGTCCTGAAAAAATATGGAAAACCGATAACCAGCCGTGAGGTGCGTACAGAAGAATTGTGGAAATTATAGAACGTCTAACCCAGTACCCATGAATTTTATTTAAAAAAAAAATTAAAATTGATGATAGAAAAATGTGTTCAGAAGTCTTAATGAAGTCGTTTGTCATTTTTAAAAATTGATAATAAATATTCATGAATTTTTTTATATCTGCCAAAATTCGAACACTGGAGTGTCGTTTATGTGAAACCTACAAAGCGAAATTATCATTATTATTTAAAATTGCAATTTTAAAAGAGAGCACTGTTAAAAATTGTAATAAACAAATTAATGTGAAAAAATACGAGTCGCATTCTAAATATGCTAACTGCTCTCTGTGTGCAGGAGGCCAAGGGTCTGCCGGGAATCGGCGAACGTTTGGCAGACAAGATCTGGGAGATTGTGGAGTCTGGTCGACTGCGCAAAATGGAGGAGGTGTGCGGGGAGGACCGGATGAAGGCGCTCAATCTATTCACAAACATCTGGGGTGTCGGACCATCTACCGCTCAACAATTTGTCCAGCAGGTTAGTCCGAAAACTCCGAACGGCCTGAATTAAACAATCAACTCGAATGTCAATATTCTAAACGACTATCTGAAAATTATAAAACACGTATTTATTATTTATTCTCAATTTCAGGGTTTCAGAACTTTGGAAGATCTCCGAGATAAAGGTGTCCTTAATCGTCAGCAAAAAATTGGGCTGCAGCACTACGACGACATTCTCGATAGAATGCCGAGGGAGGAGGCAACTCAAATTCAAATGACGGTAAATTGTTGCATTCTAACAGGTTTTTTTTTTAAAAGCAAAGTTAAATCACTAAAACCCGTTCTGACGAGGTATAATTACGATACTTCGGTTGCCTGAGCTAAAAAAAACGTAAATCCAGGAATATTAATATTTGTGACTTCGCCATTTGGTTTTGAAGGTTCGCGAAGCGGCGCTGAGTCTCGTTTCTGGTTTGGAGGTGGTGGCCTGCGGCTCGTACCGTCGAGGCAAGGCCACCTGCGGGGACGTTGACGTGCTGGTCACTCACCCAGACGGGCGGTCGCATTGCGGTCTGCTGCCTCGAATTTTGGAGGTTCTGCACCAAACAGGTTCGAAGTATTGTCACCAGTTGCTGTTTTGTATACTGTTTCTGATTCTTGTATTCCTTTAATGTTTAAAATTAATTGTATTGGTCTCATTTCTAACATGAACAAAATAGTTGCAGTATAATATTATTCAGTTTAATAACCTCTTTACTGTTTTTGCCAATGGCCATGTACTAGTTTGTACAGTATGTAACACGTTCAATATTTGCAATAGGGTTTTTAACAGACGACCTGGTTGCTCACGAGGAGAACGGTGGCCAACACAAGTATCTGGGGGTCTGCAAGCTGCCGGGTCAGAACACAAAGGTGCTTTCTCGATAATTTCTTTGCAAATTAAATTATTACTAGTGGCATGGATTATAAGATAAAGTTAGAGGTTAGTGGATAAGGTGGAACTAACCAAAGTTGACAATTTTAAAATTTCAGCATCGCCGTTTGGACATTATAGTGGTGCCGTACACAGAGTATGCTTGTTCCCTACTGTACTTTACCGGCTCGGCACATTTTAATCGGTCCATGAGATTGCTGGCTCGCAAAATGGGAATGGCGCTTTCGGAACACTGTACGTATCTTTACAGTCTCTCTACGAATGAATGAATATACTTCGGCATTATAAACCAGAGTTAAGTGTTGATATATCAGTAATTTTAATGTTAATTTATTTCCTGTCTAGCTTTGAGAGCCGGCGTCATGCGTCGTGGCGCAGAAAAGATTTCAGAGGGTCGCATTTTGCCGACTCCGACGGAAGAGTCGGTTTTTTTGCATCTCGGCCTTACCTACCGTTCGCCGGCCGAACGGGACCACTAGTGGTAGTTTTAATATCGTATCACCAATTTATTTACACATTTTAAATACAATCAGATTATTTTTAATGAGTTTTTATTTTGCTGCGTAGAATGGGACAAATTCGGTCGTGTAAGCGAGACTGAATAATTTAGAACAATTTTGGCTAACTAATAATTGTTGGAGCTCTGTACAATTTACGAAATCACGTCAGTTTTTGGACTTTAAATGATCAAATGACAAGCTGATGAAAAATAATTTTGCAATTTAGGGTTCTTTACAACCCCGTTCTTTTTCATTTATTTTTTTGCACCGTCTAAAGCACCTCATCTATTTTAATTATACATTTTAGCACATCAATAAATTTTGCCAACATGTAACCGGCTAAGGGATGTAAAATAAATTCTGTGCGCAGAAATGTGATTACGTGATTATGTGCGCTTTTATCTTTGTTAAGTTTGTTGAATTTGAATAAATGAATATATAGAGTACTTTAAATGAATAAATTGTGAACTTTATTGAGTCAAAAATCATTTTTACAAGAATCCGTTCTACTCGTAGCTGTTGGTATTGTCTCCTTACGACTTGTCTTTGAATCCGGTAAACTTTAAACTTCGAAGAGGATCGGCATTTCGTCGCTAAAGAATGGAATTTGATAAGAGTTAAAGAACTAATGCACAAGATGTCGCTTAAAAACATGGGGAGCAAATCAAATCATGTTTTAAAAAATGTACAAATGCTGCCCGATTAGATTAACACTCACGTTGAATCGTTGCTTGTTTTTGCTTGACTTGGTCCGGTGTCGCAAATCGGTTGGGTTCGTTTTGGAGGCGATTTTTTTCGGCATGCCACCTTTGATTATATTTTGCAATGCCTCGGGCACTAGAATAAAAAAAAATAACGCATTAGTTACAAAACAGGACTTAAAGAAAATAATGGCAAAAGTGTATCAACTAACGAGATCCTATGTGGCAAAATTATCCCTCCTGCTTTTGATAATCCTTTATTATAGTATGCAACTTTACATTTAACAAAATCTACTGGGCTGCTAGGACAAAAGTCCCTTGACAGAGATGCGGTGTTATTCGCTTACCAATATAGTCGGGGACATCCTTGAGATGCTGCTTCACTTTAACAACGTGTAGAGCTTTGTCGTGACGAAGGATTTGCAGATCCCTCGGGTTATCTTCGAAATAGGTCTGAAAAAAAATATACAATTTCGGTGAGATGATTTTATGAGATCCCGAAAATGCCTTGACAGCGTCATCCCAGTTTTTCAAAGACGCTAAATGCATTTACTAATTTTCACTTTTCATTTTTTACAACTGATGGTTTACTATCTAAAAAAAAAAATTAGGAACCTTGACGCACCTTTAGTTTGGTCGAGGCAAACAGCTCCTTCTTGATCTCCTTTAGTCGGGCTTCGCGCACGGCGATGGAGGTGATACTGCGCAGGGCATCCTGCGAACGGTAACGGAAAGATTCCACCTCCTCCATCTTGAACAGGTACGGCTTGAAGATGGAGCTGTCGTCGGCGGCCGCCTGACCGGCGAAGGCCTTCTCCACGGCCTCCATGAGCGGAGTCTCCTTTATGGTGACAAAGGACAGGGCCGTACCCTGACTGTTGCCGCGCGCCGTCCTATTTGGCAGAGAACGAAAGAAAGAAAAAATCAATTGAACAAATCCGAAGCCAGCTCAAAAATATTATCGCTACACACTCTAATATTTTACAACTGCCAGAATTTAAAATTAAATTTTGGATATTTCATATTTTTTTTTTAAACCTGACGAGTTTGTTTTTTTAAATCACAGTAGCGCCTAGTTCACTACAGGATTACTGCACCCTCTTGTCTCTGTGGAGATATGTGAGGGGCAGGGAAGGGAAGGGCAGCTGGAATAGTCAGACTGCAGGATCCACCCCTAAGCTCTGGACTCCCTAATGGAAGCTCAGGGGTGGCGCCAATACCTCAGGCTAACGAATAAATGAAAGCCTGCGCCGGGAATCGAACCCGGGACCGTCGGTTTCGTAGGATGTCGCCATACCCACTGAGCCATCGGTATGTAC
>JAUJYS010004758.1:0-11630 GCA_033995665.1 Melogona broelemanni | reverse complement strand
AGGGGCAGGGAAGGGAAGGGAAGAGGGATGCAGCTGGAATAGCCAGACTGCAGGATCCACCCCAGAGCTCTGGTTTACGCAAGAACCAAAAGTCATCGGCCCAATATGCAATTTGAGCGTTTTGAAAACTGGATTTGGTTAGAAAAAACGTTTTTTGGCTTGTCATCAGAAAAGCCTCGTTAGTTCGTTATTAGCACACGAGTTTGAGATTCTTGTCAGGCCTATTATCAGTTGGGCATCCCGCTGACGCTCTTGATGAAGTTGGCTTAATTACGCCCACTTTGACCCCTCCCTTTTCGCCCACATCTCTGACCCCTGGGCAGCCTCCTGTCCCCTCCTCCCCTACCACCCACCAAACCACATACACATCCCGTGCCAAACACATATGGCAAACGAATAACTTAATTATCGAAAATTGGCTGTTCTTTCGCACCAGGTGGCGTTCACATCAACTTCAGCTCACCCACCCACCCCAACGATGGTGGCGCCCTCTTGTGGGGGGAAAGTACGGCTGTCGTAGCTGAGTGGTTGAGCATCGACCATGTGTGCGGCGATCCCGGGTACGATAAGTACGTCCGATCTGGCCAAGTGGTGAGCGTGCTCGTTCGCCGACCAGCGGATCTGGGGTTCGATTCCCGGTGTAGCCGATCGTAGGATTGGCTGGCGGTACTGCGCGGGGGAAGGCAATGGCAAACCAGCTCTGTGTTCTGCCAAGAAAAGTCATGGGGCTCATGCTCTCCCTGAAGTCACCAGGTGTCGGGGGATCGAGGGTCGGGGTAAGGAGACAACGCGAGGGACCGAACAACTGGTGAAAATGCGTCCCTCCATAATTTTTCAAGTGATTAGAGGGGTACACTGTCTAATGTTGTGATAATCACTTCAATAGTGACCGATCATTGATTGTCAATATTAAAATTAAAAAAAAAAATCGAATGAACGCAACTAAAGTTCAGTGGCTCGAAAATCAATGTTTTTTTGGGGGAAAACTTAGGTGATGTTAATTTTGTGTGGAATGGGGGATACATGTTTCGGTACAGCGCCGAAAGGTTGTTAAGGTTCATGCCTGTAGTCGCTATTTTTAAAATTTGAAGTATTAGTCTTTTTTTTTATAGAACTTACATATTTTAGAGTGTGTG
Source organism: Melogona broelemanni (assembly GCA_033995665.1). Lineage (NCBI taxonomy): Eukaryota > Metazoa > Arthropoda > Diplopoda > Chordeumatida > Chordeumatidae > Melogona > Melogona broelemanni. The sequence continues at coordinate 10,494 of JAUJYS010004758.1, read as the reverse complement.
ACAAATAAGCAAATTGACTAAAATTAAGATTGCTTGAATCCCCGTTTAAAAATAAATATATTTGAGATTTAGAATGAAAATATGCTTTAAATGAACTTTGAATTAGTTAAAATAAACAGCTACGAATGTTCATCGGAAGTTAAAATTGAAGTATATAAAAAACATGTGAATGTAAATTATATGGAGACGCTGGACCAGCGGGATGACGATGAACGAGATCACAATCACTGGATATTGTTGTCGTGTGTCAATAGTGTTGCGACATTGTGTTGTGTCATTGTGTTGTGATCTCGTTCATCGTCATCCCGCTGGTCCAGCGTCTCCATTTAATTTACATTTACATGTTTTTTATATACTTCAATTTTGAATGAGTTTCTTTCGGGGTGATGTCTACTCAAGTTACTAACTGGAATGGTTAATAATAAACGAAATAGTGCCAGAGCCGGGAATCGAACCCGGGACTACTAGGTATGTCGCAACCAAATGAACTACGAGAGGCGCATAGAATCGAACCTTGAAACTATAGTTTCACTAAAAATCGATAAACAATTTCAAAACAGTCGCCACTTTTATTTCCTTTATAAACATCTGCCAGAAAAATAAAAAAATGCACCACAAAGTCTGGCTCTTTTTTTAATCGACAAATAGCGGACCGATTCAAATTGGGATAAAAAATGTTTGCATTTAAAACGGTTATGGCACTTAGTCATGCGTGCAGGAAAGTAGGCGGGGTTCCTCCTACCCTGTAGATCCCCCCTCTCTTCCTATTATCCAATCCTATCCCCCCCCAACATCCAACGACTAAGCAATTATTTTATCGATAAATGTCTCGGGAATTAGATTTTTGCCGTAGTTTTTGGCAGAAATGGTCGACTGGGGAGAAAATATGTATTTTTCGCTGCACGTGTTGCTAATCGCACGTGCGTGCAGCCCGGCTCAGACTCGTTATGGGGACGGTCAACCCAGCGGCCCTTTCGGTCACTTTCAGGGGCCATTCACAATAAATAATAATAAATAAAAAAATTCTAGGATCATGATCGTATGTGTTTCGTTTGATCAGGTTTTTATTTTTTCCCCCCATTTACATATTCCATCTAATTAAAACGATCTAAAATAGCAAAGGACATTTTTAAAGAAAAAAATGTGATAGACTATTTTTTCTAAAATACAAAAATACAGGCACTACTAATGTCATTACATGGGGCTACTGTACCTCGTGTTGCTATGACAATTATTCATTATATCTTAAGTTATCCAAAATATCTAATTATATCAGTCTACACAACGCGAATGAAAATATCCAGTGTGTACAATAAAATTTGGCGTCGATCCACATTTACTCAGCTAATGTCGGGTGCCGTTTTTTTCTTCTTGTACACGCTGTATAATTATGAAAACATCCAACTGATCTACGTGTATTACGTACGTATATATTCCGTCTCTGATATGATATGTCTGGCTAAATAAATTGTGTGTGCGTCTCGGCTGGTTGAGAGTGTTGCGTCAACGTCCCCGAGTCAAAAGTGCACACAGCCCGAACATAATTGGGCTCGATAATAATAATAATTATGCCGGGTATGTTTTCGCCATATTTGCATTATGGATTTTTGTGTGTATTAGACGGTTGGAGGTAACCGTATACCTGAACACCAATTGCTCTGCTAGAAGTGCTATTACGTACTCGGCGAATTTTACCTCCCTCTCTGCCCCACCCCCTTAAACTACTTATTATGCATCTTTCTTGTAGGCTAGTAAACATTTTATATTAGGATTGTAGCGCGGCGATGTGCAGGTTATCCTAGGAAATCTTATGAATCCTAAGCTAGGCAAAATAGTAGGTATCATTCTGAGGAATTGAAAATATTGCAATTTAATAGTTGTGGTAAAAATAGGATGTATTTGTTCTTGACTGGTCATTTTAATTCCGTCATAGGTCACTCTGGTGTACATATTTGTCAAATTGTATTTTTGAACTAATTATAATTAAAACTGTAAAACATTAGTTGAAAATAATAACATCGGATAGTGAAGACAATTTAATCCATCAGTTACAAAAATAATGTTTTAAAGTTTTTATTACAATTAGTTCTAAAATACAATTGAACTATCTTCTAATACACATCATCAATTTAAGTACACTTTGTAATTTTAAATTTAATTGTAAACTGTGGTTGGGAAAAAACAGGAAGTTGAAAAACAGTGTGATGGGAAGTTTGGGAACTAGACAGTTGAAGCTACCCCTGTCTGGTTCAGACGTGGCGTGTGTTGTTTGATTTGCATTGTTAAAAAACGAAGTCTCATGTCCAACACTATTATTATTACTCACTTAGAAGTTTTTCGGTGGTCAATTGGTCAATTGGTTGGGATGATGGTCCTGTCATGATTGGATGGATAGAGTTTGAGGGTGGGGGTGTAAGTTTTGTGTGGGCACTGCCATTGACCAAACGCTTAGTTTTTGTTTGTTTTTTCTGATCTGGCGCTCGCTGTGAAACAGGCTGTGTTGCGTTATTACATGTAGGACTGAGCTCCTCCATGATTTAAGATAGGATTTATATGGTTTTTGAGGATTTAAAGGATTTTGAGGGGTACATAATCGCCTGCAGGGATTTTGGCTATAGTGTAAGGGCAAATCATCAATTGTGAAAAAAATGTTATAGCTATATAAAATTCAATCTCATTGTAGAAGAAAGTTTTTAAACTGTTTACTTTAAGCTCTTAAAAAAAGAAAAAAAGTACATCTATATTTCATAAATGAGTAAAATAATAAAAATAATAATTTAACATTTAACAGTGAATTTGAAATTGTCGAAAAATATTAATTACTGGTACCTACAAACATCAATTAAGATCCCAAAATTTTATTTGATTTAATTTTAATTGTTTAAGCTGAACATCAGTTGAAAATAATTAAATAATTAAAATGCCAGTTGACCAAATGTCCGATTGCATTAGAATTAGGCGAATTTGAGTGCTCCATTTATTTATTACGGTCAAGTTTCAGTCAGTATTCAAATAAATTAGGGTGTCCATTTCAGACATTAAATGTTAATATCTCAATTTAAAATGTTGCGGTCGCAGACATGAAAAATATGAAGAAAGTTTTACAAAAACAGACACCCACTCCAAAATTTCTGATTGCGAATTAATTGACCATGACGAATGCGAATCAAGTTGAAAATGGACACCCCTCCGCCTCTTGCGTATTGCTGATTGCGATTATGCTCACTTAGTTTGACGTGAAGATCAGGGATGTTGAGATGCTTCGTAGATCAGCACCTTAACGGCTCTAAACTATATCCAGATAATTCGAGATAAATTGTTCTAATAATATATATCGAAGTTGACGAGCTGGAACCCACCCTTCACCACTATCTATCCAGTGTTGGGTTCCTTTTGAAAATAACCAGTTTCAGTCCCAGTTTCTCCGATGAAAAAAAGAACCGGTTCCCGTTACAGTTCCCCAAAAAATAGAGAAACCTAGGTTTCCTAATTTTTTTTGGATTTTTTCCGTAAAGCAACCTGGAGCTTTTCCGTACCTTTTCCGTTCCTTCGATTAATAAATATTAAAAAAACAAAAATTTGCGACAACTAATCTACAGGACAAATGCATATTTGCGTATACATTCCGAAATCTTTCAACAGAACAATATCTTGAGCAATTTCTGTTTGATGCTGCAAAATTGTTCCGATGACGATACACTTTGGAAAATTGTACTCGTAAAAAATTGAATGTTGTAGCAATAGGAACACTTGACACAGAAAAGGAACCCCGTTCCAGTTCCTCAAAAAAAAAAGGAACCAGTTCCCGTTTCTGTTCCTACAGAAATAATACGAACCTAGGCGTTCCGAAGTTCTTCAGAAAAAGAACCAGTTCCTAGGAACGGAACTTTTCCATTCCGTTCCTACCCAACAGTACTACCCACCGGGTCCACCCCCCCACACCCGTTTCCCCTCTTTAATCGGAGATTAGGTTGTAATGTTTCCGTTAGAGACGGAGACGAGATAAATGTGTAACTGCATCATTTTTGAGACGGTGCGTACTCTGCTTTCGTCACTTTTGGGCGGGAAGGAGAGATGGAAGATTTGGTCGCTACTGTGTGGACCGGATTATTAAGTTACTCGTTTATGGTTGAGATTTCTCGAGGAAAATATTTCGAGAAAATATTGGCACAAAATTGTTTCTTTCGTTGTTCATTTAGAATTGATCTATGCTAGAAACTAGGAACGACAAAGGAACGTCTCGTTCCAAGGAATTCGTTCCTTTATTGTGTAACGTTAGGACGTCCTCGTTCCTTTTCTGAGTAACGTTGGATCGATTGTCATCGGTCCTATTTCTAGGAGAAGATGAAATGTTTTACTCCAAAATCATGCAATATTCTAGAAAGGAACGTTCGGACATCCGCGATTCTTTTTTAAGAAACGTCCAAGGATTTAGAACGTTCCATTATTGAATACATAGAAATAAAAATCGCGACGCGCTCGATGACCGGATTTTTAAGTAAAATGATCATTTTTCTCTAGGACTAAATAGGCTTAAATCTTTTGAAATTCGGGTAATTTTGGTGACTGCTGTTTAATCATTCAGTTGGTTCGTTAAAAAAATTAAATTACTTTCTCACCGAACTCTTATTTTTTCCCAAAACTTAAAAATCCGGTCTCTCTCGAGACAATTTCTTCGTTATTGCAGGTCTGAAACGAAAATTGGTCACCGTTTAAGTTTTTCGAGCACCTGATTGAGATTCGCCACGGTGCCTCTTTCCTCCCTTGCACGTGCAACTTTCCACGTGCTTTGATCGATGGGCGCGGTCAGCAATCTGCCACCATCGTAGAAATACACTATAGCGAGAACCACTGGATAGTGCCACGCGACCTCAAAATCACGTGAGATCACGGTAGAAATTCATCAGTACACGTGAAACTAACTTAACCGCGATTTCATCCAGCATTGTAAACAATGCCATAGGAAATTGGGCACAAAATTGGTGCCAAAAACCAACACTGTGTGACAGCTTAAACGGGACAATATTATAAGGAGAGGGGACCAAAACCGGTGGGGGGAAAATTTGCTTTCATGTGTTTACCGCGATTGTAACAAGATCAAAGGAAATTGGGAGTGTCAAAATTCGGACAGCGTCACTTGTGTGTTGCCACTCGCTGGTGTTTGCTTCTGAACTTCCGAAGGGGGTCACTAATGAAAGCGAAATCAGTTTGCGGTTATAATTTTTTTTCTATTAGCAACAAAATACTCTTAAAAATCATCTAAACAAATTTAATAGTTTTTGATTGTGAATGAAAATACAAGATATCTCATTGTATCTCCTTCCTTCCTCGTCCCTAACTCGCTTGGCGTTTAACCGCAAACTGCTTTCGCTCTCATTAGTTTCCCTTCGAAAGCGAAACAAACACACGCGAGTGACTTCACACAAATGACGTTGTCCTATTGATGATACTCCATTTTTCCTTCGATCCTTTCACAAGCGACGCAATAGCGGGTTACCAAAATGATAGATATCATCTTGTCTTCATTTTGTAAATATAGCAAAGCTATTATCATAATTTATCAAATTCATCATTCAACTTTTATATACAGTAAGTTAGAGAGATAGTAGCAAGTGTAATTGTGTTTAACGTCACCCGTCTCTCTGGGTATAGAACCGATAAGTGGGCGTTTCATCTTTAATTCAACGAACTTTCGCGGCAATTCCGAGTACGAATATTTAGCGCGGTGTTCTCAGGGTATTGGTGGGTTTCCATTGCAGCACCAGGAATTTGTGGGTTGAACCGGTTTTAAAATATCAGGGTGGTCCCAGCTTCAGAACCATGGGTGAGTTGGGTTTTAGCTATGAACTTTGAACTTAAGGACCAATCTGGCTGTGACAATTTTTTAATTAAGCGATCTGTTTGTCATATTAAGGCATTTCGAACTATTCTATAAAATATCAATTATGGAATTTAATAAATTGTATTCCTTTTAAACTTTTAATTATAGCCTATACCCTCAAGCAGCCACAGAAGTCTATGGCGATGGACAAAATATCAGAGTTTAAATACGTTTTTATGAATCGTATGAATCCAATAAATTGGAAAAATCAATCCAAAAAATTGACTGTTCAATTTCAATTTTTTTTTTTGAAGCGTTGAAACAATAATCATCATAAAAATATAACATTTTAAACAGCTTATTTTTTGCAAACAGACGATTTTCAAACCAACGATGGTTTGACATAACTCCGTGACTGAAATATACTATTTGGAAAACATTCTAAAGCCACCAAGGAACAAACGTTTAAAAATGACCTTCGTGTTACCCCAAATTGGTAAAATAAATAAAAATTGTATAAAATCGCGTGCGGCTCTTAACCAACAAGGCCCAATTTTATTTTTATATTTTTAAATTCACAGCGACCACTATTACGGCAAATTCGATTTTAACGGCGCTGCCTTTAATCGTTCTATTTAGAATTTAACATTTGTTCAGTGTACTTTGATTTTGGACACTAGTTAGGTTTCTTTTACTGTCGGTAGATGTCGTCGTTGCATTAGCACGTGCGACTGTGTCATCAGATAAGCAAGCCACAGTCCAAGCACACTCTGAAGAACATCGCCACGACGCTAGTGGATCTCTCTAGGTTCGTTCCTTTTGAAAAGGAACCAAGTAAAGTTCCCGTTCATCCTATGAAAAAATTGACCAGCTCCCGTTACAGTTTCTCTCAAAAATTAAAAGGAACCTAAGTTCCTTTTCAAAAGTAACCGGGAACTTTTCCATTCCATTTCCGATCCTTAGATTAAAAAAATAAATATTTAAAAAAACATTGGCGGGAACTAAACTACAGGACAAATCCATATTTGCGGACACTTAACAAAAGCTTTCAACGGATCAAAATCTTCCAACAATTTCGTTTGATGCTGCAAAATTATTCCGCTGTCGAGACATTTATAAAATTGTACTAAAAGAAAATCGAAGGTTATGGCGAAAAGGAACCATTTATACATAAAAGAAACCCCCGTTCCAGTTCCTCAAGAAAAGGAACCAGTTCCAGTTCCTACAGGAATAAAAGTAACCTAGACGTTTCGAAGCTCCTCAAAAAAGGAACCAGTTCCTACGAACGGAACTTTTCTGCCTAGTTAATAAGTCCTTCAAAAAAGGAACCAGTTCCTAGGAACGGATTTTTTACTTTCCGTTACTCACGTGGAGTGCGCGTGGCATCGAAATGTCGTTGCGACGGTCGCGCAGCCAGTTGTGGTGCATCTGATAAGCAAGCCCCAGTCCAAGCACACTCTATAGACTGTCGCCACGACGTTCGCAGTCTTTAATGAAGTGTGGCGCGTGGCATCGAACAGTTGCGACGGTCGCGTAGGCAGTTGTGGTGGGGGCATCGTCACGTGGCGGGGAAAGTGCTAATGACAAGAGACACAACCATTAGTCTGAATGGATGTAGCACATTTGCCCACGTGATTAATGGCTTGTCAATAGCTAGGACAATAAACGGAACGAAAAATGCCGCTCGCGTATTGCGGTTGTGTATGTGAGTGTGTGTGTGCCCGTCCCCAAATCACTTTAATGGGCAAAACAGGAACGTGTTTGTTGTCACAAATGCGCTATCTTTTATTGTTGATCGCTGGTGAGCCACGCGAAGCACACGCTCTCGTTTATGTGATGCTTAATTTCGGTATGGGGTGGGGAGGGGGGGAAGGGTCTGTACATGTATCGGCCCCATGTCCATTGGCCTTATTACGGTGAGCGGAATATTATGGTCGAGTATCTCTATTTTACTTTGCATAAAAATATGCAAGATGACACCAAACTTATGTTTATTTTTAGATCAAAGTAATATTTGTCGTTATTTGATAGAATTTGCTGATAATTGCTATAAATTATTGAAAATAAATATTTGCATACAACAACGCAAATAATTGAAAATAAATACAAAAGTCGTGCAAATAAACAGAAAAATCGTAAAGCAATCCGACAGTATCCGGTTTCAGTCCGCAATTATTTAATGCAGCGAAAGATATACGGTGCGTGCGGTCCCGGGTTCAGTTCCCGGCGCAGGCTCTTGTTTATTTGATCCTAAGGTACTGGTGAAAACGTGCCCCTCACACATTGTCTAAGCAACACGATGATGGTGTCCTATAGTTATTTAATAACTACAGTGAGAGGAATTTCCCCATTGAAAAAGAAAAAAATATATTTTCATGTACATGTACAGGGTGGGCAAAACAAAAAGGCACCCAAAATTCATCTTAACAGATCTTCACGAAAAGTTAACCGATTTTCTTAAAACTTGGATTGGGTGTTGATCAACTCCTTATTTTCAAATGTCTCGCGCAAAAATGCCATTGAAAAATTTTCTGTTCATAGGGGGCGCTGCGTTACGCCGTCAACATTGACAACTCGTGCCATTGCCAACTTGATCCAAACTAGCGTTCAGTGAGGCGACCGAACTGCGATATTTTCTTACGGAAAACAAAAAAATTATTGTGCTAGGCGTAATAACCGTGAATTGATTCATACATATTGAAAGTCGTGCGGAAATCGGGAGACCAAGAAGGGCCCGCAAATGAAGAAAATATGGCATAAGTTGACAATTGGTTTTGAACCAGGAGAAGTGACCCTAAAGTTACAAAAGTCAGGGAAATATTGTGCGAAAGACTGGTATTTCGAAGTAATTTGTGCAGGCATAAATAAATATTTGTTTTTAATTTTAATTGTTTTCAGAAGTCTGCATGAAATCGCTGAAATAGCCGTCAATGAACGCGAAATTTGCCCAGCATCGTTTGCTTCCGCGTTTGTTTTTTAAAAACAAATAGGACACTTTAAAAAACACTGAAATGATACATTTGTTTGTAATTAGTTTATGAATGTTTTTTACAAAATTTCAAATCATTCTGTAAACATTTTCTCAATTTGTAGCTAAAACCATTTGGGGTGCCTTTTTTTTTTGCCCACCCTGTATGTACCAGCATGTTAATTTCCTTATAATTTATGTTGTTTCATGATATTGTAAGCGTGCATGAAATTGTAAACGATCTCGAACACATTTTGAATCGTGCCATTACGAAACTGTTACCCAGCAATTTAGTCTGAGCAAAGCGGTTCACGCGTGCTTGAAATCGTCCTTTTTGACAGCCACTGACCGTTAACATCTTCCATTAGGGAGTCCAGAGCTTAGGGGTGGATCCTGCAGTCTGGCTATTCCAGCTGCCATCCCAATTCCCTCCGCTTCCCTGCCCCTGACATATCTCTATAGAGACACGAGGGTGTAGTATTTCTGTAGTGCACTAGGCGCTACGGTGAATTTAAAAAAAAAAACATCTTTGAGCATCTTTCAGTTATTTATCCTGTTTCGAAACTTTCCAAATTTATTATGAAACATAACTTTTGAATATTATTTCGTCCTTAAATCATTTCAAGCTGACTTGAAATAAAAAGGATTCTCAAAATGATTAAAAAAGGCAATAAACGAGCAACTGAACGATGCTGAACCGCCGTCTCGTCAGCGTCCATGTTGGCGTTCGATATTTTTGCACGTACAATTTTCGAATCGCATGGAAAAAATTTGAAGAAGCTCAGAAATACCTGGATAATATTTTGGCCGAGTTTTATTGAAAACCATTCAGCCGTTCTTTGTTAAAAAAAATGATTTCAGATACTTATTTAACGCTCCTAATACAGTATGTGAATGATGGAAGTGTGGGCAATGGTGGGAAGGGGGGGATGGAAACTTGCTGCCCTTTGGTTTTCACCGGCCGCCGCTGGCTGTGCCTGACCTCGTCCCACTCGTTAATAACAAATAAATGCAGAATTTGTAATACCCCCACAATATAAATTCATTCACATTTCGAAATATCACTTACGCAACGCCTCTGTGCGCGGTGCGTTCGCATTCATTTTTCTTTCGAATGGGATGGCATGTATAGTGTGATGCAAAAATAAAACCGATAACATAAATATATAAAGTCAAATTTTCGTAAATATTTGACCAAATCGTTTGATCGAAATCAAATCGTCACATTATATGATACAGTTTTGAATTCCAAAAGTCAAGAACGGAACGTTACCATATAAAACAACACTTGTCTTTTGGAATTCAAAACTGTATGATATAAGGTCACCTTATGCAAAATTTCAAACGATTTGATGAAATCTTTACGAAAATATGACTTTATATATTTATGTTATCGGTTTTTTGCATCACACTTGTATAGCATTTTACGGGATATCAAGGTAAAAAGGTTTTTCATTGTCTCGTTCATAAACTCGCGCGGTTTTTCATTGTCTCGTTCATAAACTCGCGCGGTTCAGTGGGATACACGTATGTGCCAGCGCTCCTACCGGCTTCTATAGGCAACAAAAACAGGGAGGAACAAAACGTGATAGAACAGCCAAAGTGTCACACCCCCCCAGAAACGTCGAGTCTGAGTTTTGTCGTGTCCGAGTTTTGTCGTGTCCGAGTTTTGTCGTGTCCGAGTTTTGTCGTGTCCGAGTTTTGT
>JAUJYS010004757.1:0-11630 GCA_033995665.1 Melogona broelemanni | reverse complement strand
ATAAACGAAAGCCTGCGCCGGGAATCGAACCCGGGACCGTTGGCTTCGTAGCATGTCCCCATACCCACTGAGCCACCTTCGTGTTGCTGTGGCAATATGTGAAGAGCATATTTTCACCAGTACCCCAGGATCGAATAAACGAAAGCCTGCGCCGGAAATCGAACCCGGGACCACCCGTTCAGTAAGATGTTGCCATACCCACTGAGCGACTGGTACGTACAAACTTAGAAAATAACTTTTGTGAAAATCTTTTTGACAATTTTCACAACTGTGATTTTTGCATTATATGTTTTTAATTTTTTAATTAATTTAATTTTTACGTGAAAAATGTCGAAATTCTGGTTTAAAAGTATGTAACCGTTATTGGTTGCCCAGGGCGCACATTACCCACACAGCACAAACAAGCCCAGCACCTATTTGCGTGCGTGGCTGTAAATTGATCTGCGGCACGATCGTGGGCGGTATTCCATCATCTGCCCGGGGCTCTCTCTCTGATTGTAATGAGAATCTGTCTCTCTCTTCAAAGTGAAAGAGAAAAACGAATTTGCCAAAACTCCGCTTACATCGTTACAAAAGGAACGCGTGCGTTATTATTGTTTGACAGTTTCACGGAGGCGTGGTGGCCGGGTGAGATATGGATGATTATTTCTTTTTTATCTGTCTCTCGCCATCTTTCTCTTAGTCTCCCTCCCTCCGCTCCTTCCCCCTCTCCTCCAGCTTCTCACTGCGCAACCAAAAATACAACCTGCTGCTTATATGTTCGCCTGACCTTTGGTTTTTAGATCCAGGGACGAGGTGCTCGTAACTGGTTCAAGTTCCCCATAGAAACGCGTGTATCGCCCACTAGATGGCGCTGTACATGGGGTGGCCAATCTAGTCATTTTCGTTCGAGTCATCGATTGATTTTGGCGTTGGCCTAACCAGCCATTGACGTGGCATCGATTTGCAGACGTGGCGCTGCTGTGGGAGAGATATATCGATTCGGTCAAGGAGCGTCCGTTGCATTTCAGAGCAGCGATCAAAACAGTGATGCATCCAATCTGCTGACACTCCGTGAAAAGTAGCTATCTGTTGATAGAATCTGTTGATAGCTATCTGTTGTTGGAAGTTGTTCACTTGTGAGGTATTACAAATTCACGATAAAATCCGATTCGCAAGTTTTTACTTGGGTTACGTTTTGCTAGCCATAGTTTAGCATGCGCAGATTGCATTTATGGACGCAGGACGCTTAAAGGGTTAATGTAATATAAAAAAAAAATATTATGGTGAGGTTTTTGTCCAGGTTCTGATCTGCTCAATCCAGACCTATCAAAGATCATGATGCTGGTAAGATGTCAATTAAACTTAGCTGACTAAATTGTACAGTGGGTTCGTGCATTGTAACTGTAAAAGAAACTGCTTCCACTAAGTATTTAAATAGACAAAATAATTTATTTTTTATTTTTATGCCTTTTTGATTCTTAAGCGTATCTCAAGGTTGACTCAAACGTGCATTAAAAGAAAAACATGAATTGGGTCATTTTTTACGAGTAGTCGATACGAATAGGTTTCTATGATATTTTCGTGCTAGAGCGCTCGTAATTTGTCACCTATTTTGACGCAACGATTCGCAGCAATTTCACTTGTATGTGCGCTCGCGCTTGTGTAGTTTTTGCTTCTAATGCGATGAGGGTATTTGGGCGATGCAAGGTGAAAGCAAGGTGCTTTGGCAAGTTGGGAATCTGCAAATTTGGAGGAGAGCGAGAAAAAAAAATTCTATTTCGGGATTCCGAAAATGTAGGTTAGACGTTATTAGTGTTTCCGAACGGAGAGAATATATATATATTTCATTCCCCCCCCCCTTTTCTCTTACCGTACGTTGACTAAAATATGTAGCCAGCTGGAGAGTCATTGAAATTTCGTATATTGATGTGTTTTGCCAGTTGGCCCTAATAGTCGCTCGGCAATCTGCCATTTTCGTTTAATAGTCCACATAAATTGTTCATAAAGACCTGGAAAATCGGGAAGCCGAGCTCGGTTTGCGAAATATGAATCTGCTCGTGATATTTGCGCCAGGTTTATTATTTTTTTCTTTGGCGTGCCAGGTTGCTGGTGGTACAAACGTTTACACGATGAAGCATTTCGCGTTTTCCTGCATGAAGTTGCCAATCTGTTGCAAATGATCCCAAGTGGACAATCAGTGTTTGGTTTTGATTGGAAACACGTTTCAGTTCCTAAAAAAATTACATTCTTATAAAATTGGAAATTGGAATTGCACTGGTAAAAAATCGGCAAAATCACATAAAAGGAAACTTCGTTCCCGTTGCTCAAAAGAGAAACCTTCATTCCAGTTGCTCAAAAGAGAAACCTTCATTCCAGTTGCTCAAAAAATAAAGTAAACCGTTCCTAACGCTCCTTCCTAGGAAAAGGAACCTAGGCGTTCCTAGGTTCCTCAGGAAATGAAAACAGTTCCTAGGAACGGAACTATTTCATTCCGTTTCTACCCAACACTGTCGCCACTCTAGAAAGATTCAAATACCTCTTGTGTCTAAAGTTTAAGCTAAATGACAGTTCCGTGGAGCAAAACGTGAACCAGCTGTAATATCCATCGTGTAAATGTCTCATCATATATCCCTAGATGAATGGTTTTTACTCTAAAAGAAACAGCTACGGTTTTTACTCTGTTCAGTGCCGGCGAATAGCGAGTTTTCTCATTCACTGGTACTCTTTAGTGGCAGAGTTCCAAAAAAATACCTTTAAAATCCGTCATACAAAATATGAAATGACTGCATTTTTTAAAGTAATAATTTAGGACAGTCGCCTGTGGGTTGCTAACTTGGGACGTCTAACGTGGATAAGTGGGACAGGCGAGGCAAACTCTTTTATTCGAAGTTTTTTTTTTACTTTCGCCCTATGTTTCTCAACAGGTTTCGGCAGACCGTCCTCGGACACACACTAGCTTTATTCGAAGTCAGATACTTATGTCTTATCCACAGTAGAAAGCTGGAGATTGAAGATGGATATTAATTAATCTAATAAATCCACTGCGACGGAGATTCGAACTCTTGAGCAGCCTTAGTTAATTCAAATGAAAATGAAGTGTCCGGTTCAGCGCCGAAATAAAGACGAACAATAAAGACGAAATAAAGATGGCCTTCAACGAAAAGTCGCTTCACCACGCGGCCACCACACGCAAAAAAATCCAGTTTTTGACGAAAACACATACCTTTCGATCCTCACAAGCCTCTTGTTCACCAATAAAACTGTCCTGGGAGTCGTTTGTCTATATATTTTTTCAAAACTCTAGAAATCTCCAACCCATAATTCTGAGTTGAGCTACCCCGATTGTTCACAGCCTACCGTCCTCGACTGATAAACCGGTAAAAACGGTTTGTGTACAGGATTGATTCTTTAGAGATTCGCTTTGTTGTCTGAGCTGTTGAGTGAAAACCACTTGGCATGCTGTCTTTTCTACGTCCTCACGAATTGCATGTGTCAGTTGTTATGCCGTGTTGCAAGTTGAGAGAATAGTAAATCTTAGCGTTTTGTGAGCACGAGCAGGCTTCTGCGTGCCTTTATGAACATGGGTTCTGGACTTGGCCAGGGTTCACGCTCACCTGGAAAGTTAGGGAGAGCAATTTTGAAAGTAGTCCAAAAGTAGGAAATGTCGAGGAAAGTCATTGATTTTTACTTTTATTAACCTACCAGTCAAGTATCAAACATAATTTTTTTTTTAATTAAAAAAATATGTCCCTGAAATTAAACAACCGATATAAAATTTAAAATTTCTCTGACTTTTAGTAGAATCAATTATTGTCGCCAGGTATTATTCCCTGTCCAAGAAGTGTGGGTTATATTAATTTTTTTTTTTAGTGTGAATGTTTATTCTCACTTGCAAGCTCTTCAACTCTTTTCTTCAATGTGATTATTTTAAATAATTTATTATTCAATCATACCTTCACTTTTTGGTAAGAGAAAGATATCTTGCGACTTTTAAGTTGTTTTAATAAAAGTCTGGGACATTTTGTTATTTTATTTTGATCTAATTGAGGTCAGTGATTTTTTTTCGGTAAGGGAAAGGCAAGGGGATTTTTTGTTTTGGACAGAGAAAGCTAGGGAAAATCTTGATTTTGGTCCGGAAAAGTCAGAAAATTTTCAGTATTAGCCCTGAAAATTTCTGACTTTTCCGGACCAAAATCAAGATTTTCCACGAGTATTAGCCCTGTTGATGGAACATGGAACTCTGTGAATAACACACGCTAGTTCTCAAGATGCACAAAAAATGTATTTTTTGGTATCCTTTCAACCAGCAATTCTGTTTAACGTGCGTGTGCCCCGGCAGCTGAATTCGGGACGGACGGTGTCGGTTTTTTTTTTCTTTTTCGAACGGGTGCTCTTGCTCTCTCGTCTCCCCGCAATTCGAATGCCGGCATTTTTCGTCGTGTCGCCCGCCAGTCGCATTGCTGCACCTCGACAAAATAACCTGCGTCGACGCTGATCCAAGAAACTCCGACGGTTTTTGGCACACGTTCCCGTCGTCCCACTCGCTTCCATCCTCCCAGTCAGACGAAATGCTAGTCGAGGAGACAGACCCCTGTCACGCAGTCGAATCGCGATCGTCGCAGCGACACGTTGGAAGCAACGTTCCACCGGAACTCATCAGCGAGATGCAGCCGTAATTACTCTCTCTACGAGTACTTTAACGTGGACGCATACTCTACATACCTTGCGAAATTGTTGGCGGCGACGGACGCCAGCTGCTTTTGCGTGGGCATTTCCGCGGGTCTAACGATTTCGATGCTAATCTCGACGATATTGTTAACCCGATATTCGGCTGCAGTGCGCCGCCATTTTGTTTTGTGCACGTGGCGGACGAGTGGTTTACATTTACATTTAGATTTGGATTATGACCCCGCCTAGGGGTATAAATGATAATTTGTCATAAAGGAAGTAGTACTTTTGGGTTTTTGGAAAGGGAACTTGATTACAACCGTAAATTGGGTCGACTGCCATACCAGAAAAATATCATTAAAACAAACTCATACAAATTGCGCAACTGTGCACGCATCTTCTATTTACAGTGTGCCAACTGTGCATAATAAACATTTTGACGTTATGGTTGTGTTCAAAATTGCGCCAAACAAAGAACGAACTATTCTAGTCCAGTCCTGTCCTGGATCTCTCATCATTTATTTATTCTAAGTCATGTATACTCTTTTAATCATTCACTGCTACTATGCGTGATATTTTATTACAATTGGTAATTGTGAAATTGTGATGGTTTCACTGTTGCCTGGTTTATAATTGTACAACACAGGGTCCTGCGTAATGAACGCCTTGCCCAACATGTATTTTGCTGGCGCAATCTGGCGGCCATTATTTAAATTTTTTTCTCCATTGTCTTCGCCTAAAGATTCTACTAAAATTCCATTGTTTTACCTTTATAAATATACTTGAGCGGGGTTCATACTTAACAGGAAAGTCGGGAAATTGTATTTTGGCCTGGAAAAAATTGTCCAATTTTGATTTTGGTCAGGAAAAATCAAACAAAATTTAATTTTGGTCAGGGGAAAAAAAAATATTTTTTTTTAATTTTGGTCAGGGAAAATCAAGGAAAATTTTGATTATGGTCAGGAAAGCTGATTTTCAGTATGAACCTAACGCGCAAAACAATTGGCATGATCATTTGTATACCTTTGTACAAAGCTTATACAAGGACATGTATTAAACGTTAAACAATGTTTCTAGCAAGAAATTGTGAAGCTGCGAGTTTCGCATACACATGGTACCGTGTGGAGTTTTCACATGAATTTCTGGCCTTGAAATGCTGATGCATCCAGTTCTCGAACCAATCATTGGGGCTGTCTAAAAACGGGGTATTGTCGACGATCGCGCGCAGCACCTGTTCCAATTCCTTACCCGATCTGGTTTTTTTGAATGCCAAAACCGTGAATTTCACCATATCGGCGCTTACGATGTCGGCGCTTCAATTAGATTATCTGCTTCCCATTTTAGAACCTTATTCAGACGGAATCTTCGCCCTGGGCAAGAAACCCTGATCGATTGTTATCCAAGATGGCGCCCGAATGCTAGATGATATTGGGAAGCTAGCCCATTAATTAAATTGGCGACTGTGCCAACGATCTACTGATTCTCTTGGGCTGCCACCAGAAAGCACCAATCACTGTTACCCAATGAGGCCATCTCACCCATGTCCCGTGTCCAAAGCAGCTGCCCCTGTTGTTCCTCCCTTGACAAAAAGACACTGCTGGGCTTCCGACGGAAAAAGAACGATTTTCTATTTTCCGTCCGGGCGTCACGTGATTCTCGCCGCGACGCTAGTGCGGAGGAACGGCAGCCAATATATGCGGTTTGGCCGCCGTCCCCGCCGCCACTAACGTTAATGAGCGGAACTTCACCCAGTGACCCACTTGGGCGCCGACTCCGACGGGTGAAAATCGCGGCACAGCCGACGCAGCGTCGTGATCTGTCGGCGGGGCGACCGTCGGGACCGGATCGGGCAGACCGACCGGGGGCGATGAGAAAGGGTTCTTTGGTGTGTGTGTGTGTGTGTGGTGCCCGAAATAAACGGGGAAAGCGTGCGCAGTGTGTGACTGCTTTGGAGGACTTTCTTCTCGACTTGTCGAGGATAATCTCCTTCCGCGATTAGTTATTGGCAAGTGGAGTCGACTAATCTGGAGGGAGAAAATATCTGGACGTGGCGGTTTCTCGTGATCGTTGTCTGGTTGGTCTTGTTGGACGGGAGGTTATACGTCTCTTTCGATTCAAGAGCCGCATTCCAGACAGGCCGCGTTAATCAGATTCAAACCCAGAGCTTCGGAACACTGTTTCAGTTCTTGGCTAAGTGGAATTTGATCAAAATTGGTTAGATTTATTTAGATTCAATGATATTGATCTAATTAGGGGATAGTGATCTAACCAACCTGATGTTCCTTTTGCCCAATTTTGGAAAGTAAGGTCTTCCAACTGAAGACTTGGTGCAACGCTTGGTGCACAACGTTGTCGTTGTTAGACCAATTTTTTTTTCCGTAACTTTTCAGCCAAAAATAATACAGTTTCAGCCAAAAATAACATTTTTGCGAATTATTTCTTAATTCCCAGTTCTCGCTCTGGGGGGAAAAACGGAAAAGGGCGTAAAAACCTGTTCTTTTGACAACTCCTTGTAAACTCCCGTTGGTAATTACGTCATGCAGTCAAGAAAAAACCTCTTCCCAAAAAATAATACTGTATATACTGAGTAATGTATCTGGCAATTTGTCATAATTTATTATTGGCTGTGCTTGTATTTTAACTTAGCACGGAGCGTTATACCGTATGGTATTTTTTGTCCAAACGTGTACATTCAATTGCCTTAAACTCGCATACTGTAAAGATGGAAGAATAGGTACGTTCCTTTGGAAATGAACAGAAATGCCAATATTACCATCCTCAGGTTTTTTTTTGGCGGACGATAGCAATGCCACCCTGTTGAATGGGAGGTTACGATACAGAAACTTGAAAAGTTCAAGGGTAGATGTGGTGGAGGCATGGCAAACGGACTTACTCGTACCAAAGAATTCGCCATATTGACTGTATTCGACGTGCAGACCTAAATTTACTGTTGCGAAATGACAGGGTTGTGCATTTCTATTTTGATACGGCTTAAACAAGGAAAAGGGCTTCTCGAAAATATTTCCAGGAAGAGTCGTCGCCAGATGCAGCTGTCTCTGGCATTTTTGACGACGCCCCTGCAATGTGTGTCGGTTTTTCGGGAGCTTTGTTGTTTACTGTTTAAGGTGTCGAGGCGATTCAAAATTGTTTCAATTTTTTAAAGTCATTTTCGGCGTCTTCTAGCGTATCCTATACTTCGAACTTGGGCAGGCCAGGATGACATTGTTTTTGTGACTCCTTGCCATCCACAAAAACTTATTAAAATAGAGTAAAAATTAAATTGAATGCGATATCGATATCAGACATAGTTATCGATATCGGTATCGAACAGTATTGGATTTCAACGTTGCACTCATATCAGATGTAGTTTTAGCTTCGCATTTGAGAACTGACTACGGTCGTCGTAGTCCAGGCTGTTGAGATACCGTCTGTCGTGCAGTGAAACATGGTTCTGCACGGGCTCTCGTTTATTCGATCCCGAAGTACTGGTGAAAAAAAACACGCATGTTCAAACGTTTAGAGGGGTGGCAGAATCTCCTGTTGTGATATTCACTTCTGTGACGAAACTGTGTCAAAAAAATAAATAAATAGGAACAAATTCGCACATTGTAATATCGGCGTGGATAAAGTTACGCCACTAGCACATGCAGCAATCTGGATTCCAGTTGGTCGCGCCCTCTGGTGTGCACAATAAAAACTTCATGCTTATAGCGTTTAATCGGTTATTGGTCATCACCAAGGTGTTGCCTTCTTTCCTATATTTTGGAAGTATACCGTCTACACGGTTAGTTCAAATTGGAAATCATCCAAACGAATGCCATTGCCGTACGTTTTTACAAATGTGTGCCTTAACTTTCTGATCGGCCCTCGGCTTTGTGGCTTCTGTAGCTGCGTGGGCGTTGCGTTGCGTTTCGTAGAAATGTACCAGTTGTCCACATTTCACCCGATTAAATAATAAACAATTGCTCGTTGAATGGCGTATGCGAAAGGGGGCGAAGGAACAGGGGAATGTCTCGTGATCTGTCTAACTGGTTCTATCCGCCTTTTCGTGGATTTACAAATACGACAGCCGCTCTTTAGAGGGCACGTTCCGAAAGTCTTCTTGTTTACCGTGTTCAACGAGGAAGGGCTACTGTGTTCAAAGGCAGTCCCACAAACCGCCGGCACCACCACCACAATCGGTGCTGTAAATGGACACATAGACGAAACTCTGAACAGGACAAACACCCACCTCCCCCGGGTTTCGCCTTTGTTCCTGAAATATTTAATTATAATTGATATTCGAATAGCTATTCTATGTTTATTGTTATGTTATTATTATGTTTATATTCTATCGTAACTATGATACAATATCGCCAGGTATTTCTAGCTGATTCTTACCTGCTTTCCCAACACTCCTAACGGGAATTTTATCAATTTTCCTCTAGCTCTCTACAATAGTCTACATCCATAAAAGGTAGGTCATTCAAACAGCTTTAATGAGTTTAAATAATATACGGTTAGTTCAATAATGTCGAGTAATTAATATCCGAGACGTTCATCACTAGAATATCTATATTCCAGGTTCGGTAATTTTTGAATTGACCTGACGATCGTTTTTATATTCATCCAACTTTTGGATTTTTTTCTGTCAAAGTATATTACTCGACAAGTTAAATGTATGTTTCTTATTTTCAACTCGACTGGAGATTTTAAACTTCAATGTCATCTTGTTGACGTAGATCGGCATGCCATTTCGAAATTTCGTGACATTTTCACAATTTTTTTTTTTTTTTTTTTTTTTAAATCACCGTAGCGCCTAGTGCTTTACAGGATTACTGAATCGAAATTCTCCATTTTTCACGTGAGCGAAAAAGTGACTTATTTCGTAAAACCTCTGTTCCACCTGCGGTCAAGTGTTTTTACTGTCGTAACAAATTTCAGGTCTCGCCACTCTAGAGAGTAGTTACGGATGCCTGTGAGTCTTCGACCAAGATAGCTGCCGCAGCACTATGATCTGCGAATTCTTGGAAGAATCATTAAAAAATCGAAGCGATCAGACTCGCAGTGGCATGCAACTGTCTGGCGCTGTTTGTTTCATGGCTGCGGTTTTCATACCCTCGTGAAACCCCGTGAAGGCTTGTGAGGTCGTTGAAACTGAGTGGCAGACTCGATCTTTCCGCAACCCTACGATTCATTATATCATTCCGAGGCACTGCTGAAAATGTGCCTTCTGTTGTGATATTCACTTAAGGGATGACAATCATCGATTGCCAAAAAAAAATTAATCCGGCGTTCACATACACAGATTGCAGCTCGAGTGGTATCGGTGGCCTTCTCGACTTCTATGCCCGTGTTCGCGGGTTCGCATCCCGACCGAGACAGCCGAAATTTTTGAGACGAAAAAAATTCCGTGCCTTCCATCTCAATGGAAGTAAAGCCGTGTGACTCGTGCCTGTATGTTGTCGGGTACACGCTAAAAATCTCTACCTAGGTCAGAGCCTAGACTAGGTCAAACTAACAGGTCACCTCCTAGAAAGGCTTTGAGACAAACTTCCACACTTAACCGCATGCTTTTATGCGAGAAAACGGTCTCAGGAGGTAGCGCTTAAAAATCGCGGGTCGTTGAGATGGCGGAGAATTTGGAAAAGTGGTGTTGTTGTTGTTGGTCGGTGACGACCGAGAAGGAGTACGGGGTTTGTGGGAGGGGTTAAAGGTTCATTTAACCCACCCTTCCCCCACCAACACTACTTCTATTTGAGACGCGTGCTTGGATATTGCCTAGCGTGTCTTAAATACCCTCTCTTTTTTTGCTCTACACCCCCACCCTACGCACACACATATACAGTACTTGTATACCCCCTCGAATTCTTAGCGGAGAACCCCATAACTTAGTCGCTTGGCTGTCGTCGACATCCTGCTGAGACCCAGAGTATTCTTTGGGTTAGAAAAAATCGCGTAAACAATAATATTTTCGAAGATTTCCGTAGGCTGTTACATCTGTCTAGATTTGCACTCTACCGAGGGGTTGGTTGTCCTGTACTTTTAATTCCGTTCCCCAGTTTAACATGAGCACGCTAAATGTGTTCTTAGAGTGCATATCCTCAATTACGACTCGCCGTAGCCCAGTCGGTAGGCGAACCGACTCGTGGTGCGACGGCCACAGGTTCGATTCCGGGACTGGTCATATTATTTTAATCTATTTCTGGGTAGTAGTAAAAATGTGTCTCCTCAAAGAGTACTGAAGCAACGAGATGGGGGTACAGACAAGCAGATTAATAAATAAAAATATACTCTATTGGCACTGCTTGTTGACGTGAACGCTTAGGGTTTTCATTTTCGACTTTAATTTTCATTTTTGATAAATCATCTAATAGATTTTATTAAATTTATTATCCAGATGATTCAGACAATTCGATTTCATCATTGGAATCATAATAGATGAAATAATAATGTTTCAAAAAATGTTCGCATCAGACATGAAGTCTGATGCGAACATTTTCTGCAAGTTTCTGTCTTTCTGTAAACTTTTTCTGATTGAAAATCAAAAGTTGTGTGAAGGACACTTCGACTAAGTGCTCCTTCTCTTAGCGAACGGTCCGGCGGCACTGCAACAAAATAAAATAGAAACATCAAAGGGAGCCGCGCGCCGTCTATATTGAGCCGCCCGTCACCTATATCGAAAGAGCCGACCTAAGCACGGCACGCGTTTTAACACGTGCAACAGCTGGCAAGCGTGCCATAGCGATCACTGATAGGTGCCGCCTCGGTCTTGCGATATCAAATGCGCATGCGTGATGCAAGTAGTTCCGGCTCAGAATTAAATTGAGATCTACGAGCACTGCAAAATTAAAAACCAATATTATTTGTCAGTTGTCATTTTCGAAATATTAGATTTACCAAATGTAAATAATGGCTCCAGGACATTTATTTTACAGCAGTGACAACTAATGTTGTCACTGCTCTAAAATGGGTTGCCTGGACAAACAAGAAAACAGTAT